>JANIWQ010000043.1:0-75854 GCA_030555725.1 Pichia sp. yHMH446
ACTGCCTTAACAAAGTTAAACTTTACTGGACTGTTCTTAGGATTTAATTTTTTGAGAGCCGCTACACTTTTAATGGTTGAATCAAAATAATTGATGCTAGTAATGTCTTGACACCCCGGACGTCGAGGCGTGGCTCCAGAGCGGTCTGGCGTCGTCAGGTTCTTCTTCTGTGTCCTCTGCAGAGCCATCGACAGCCTCCTGGGACACCAGCCTGCACGCCCTCCTGGACGCCGCCCAGGAGGCCCTCGAGTCGTCCGTCTTCACGGGGCCGCTCACGGCGGAAGAGACTGCCGCCGGGATAGACTCTTTCCCACCGCTAGACGGTGGTAGTATCGCTGGTGCTACTACGGAAAGTGAAACTGTAGAAGATAGCGAAGATCCCAACGCTGATGTTGCCCTAATTACAAGATTTATATACCAGGGCCTAGACGCCCTCCAGTAGATAGATAGACGATACGACGTACCTATCCTCTCTATTTAACCTATTTACATGAAACGAACGAACAAACACTGCTATTCAAACTTTCTCTTCTGTGTGCCTTCACTTAGCAAAATTGTAAACAATTCCCACGTTCCAAACATAATCATGCTATTCGGCACAGTACGCATCAAATGTGGTGTTAATCCTCCGTACATACTACTCAATCCTTCCTCCTTAACAACCAATCTAAAACATTGTAAAATACCTGTATATTTAACTTTACCATCTTCTAATGGTGCTTGTCTTAACCTCGTACGTACAACTTCATGTGGATAAGTAATCAATGATGCAACTAATTTAGCTGCACCTGCACCACCTGATCTCAATAACCAATCAGTTACTTCATTCAATTTCGTAGGTTTATCTTTATTATTATTTTCAGCTCTCCTTTTGATTAAAATTTTCAATTGCTCATATAAAACCCACTGAATAGTCGATTCAATTGATCCTAGATACGACGCACTTAATCCTTTATAAAGTGATAAAATACCTTCACCTTTAACTATCTTACGTAAGCAATCAAGAGAATCACGATATTCCTTTTTAGTTGATTTATCTAACTGTAATCTAGTTTTAATTAACCAAATGGGGTTTGTAGCAGTTGATGTAACAATACCTGCCGTTATACCTGACATTAAATGTAATAAACTATTCTCATTCTCTTCATTTTGGAAAAAATTATCTTTTAAAATTTGTTTACTATATCCATATGTGAAAAAATTGATTGATCTAGCTGGTATAACTCCAACTAATGAAGGTCCTAATCCTTTGAAAAGTGCTCTACTACCTTCAATTTTATAAACATCTTGTAATATTTTACATGTTTCCTTAAAATGACGAATTGGGCTACTATGTTTATTATTGAAATTCAAATTATTCGAATAAACTGATGATTGTAACCTTGTTTTAACAACATCAAATGGACATGTAAAAATAGCTCCACACATACCACCAAGTCCACCTGCAACAAAATGAACCCATGGTGCAATCTCTTTAATATTATTATCCTTATTCTTATTATTATTTCTATTCTTCTCATTCAAATTAAGTAACTCAGCTTCTCGTAATGTACTACCATGTTCATCAGATGCAAGATACGGTACAGATTTCTCAATTTCATCCTCTAATTTCCCAATTTTTTGAATACTTTGCTCAATACGATCTTCAAATCTTCTCAACTTACTGTTATTCGTCGGCACAACATTCTTATTCTTATTGATATTATCATCATCATCATCGCTTTTCTTATCATTCATTTCGCTGCCTTCTAATATAACAACACTACATGTTATTCTGATTAAACCTTTTTTTTTCTCTTCTGAAAAAAAAAAGCTCCCGCGTAGTAATACCGAATTTACCACTCACTTACTCACTTACAATAAAATCGCTTTCTACAAAAGTAATTCTTTAAATACTAAAGATTATTATTAAATTTGAATTAATAAACAATACAAATAAACTAAATGTAAGTTTCGTAAGCAACTGGAGCTAAAGTAGTTGGAACACCAGAAACAATTCTTTCAGATCTTGGACCTGCTGGTTGTCTCTTTAATTGAACTTTCTCACCACTTTCCTTTGCAGCTGCTCTCTTTGCACTGTTTTCTTTAACTCTGTTTAAAAATTCTTCTCTACATTTAGAATGTTTAACATGTTCAACCTTAATATTAAGTCTTTTCTCAATATATCTATGACCAACAACTTTGTTAACAATAACACCAACTGCTGATTTAGTAACATTGAAAACAATACCGGTTTTACCATGGTAAAATTTAAATGGCATACCATCATGAATTGCACCATTAACTTTAATATCAACAATATCACCAACTTTATAAGTCTTTAAATAAGTTGACATTGCTGGAGAACCGTGCTTCTTGAAATCACGACTGAACGCATAACGTGTTCTAGATCTTAAACCATGACTGTAAAGAGGAAAATTGAAAATTGTTAGTATTTGTTAGAAACTGTGATATTGTCTTGTGTTATAGTATAGATCATTAGAGTAGAAGGAATGTCTAGTTATCCACACTCAGTCATCGTTTTCTCCCTTACCCTTGAAATACTAGTACAATGTATTAATATCAATATTTCATTTAAAACTATCTATTATTGTGAATTCTGAGTGCTGTCATTTCTTTCTGCTAGTAATTACCTATTGCATCTAAATCTGTTTCTCTCACTCGATTACTCTCATTCAATCAATCTGTCCACTAATCAATCTATATTGTGTCTTCAAATGCATACCTTTTACCCATCTTGAATTATCTAACCTGGTTTCGGTGTTCTGCTAATTCAAAGTAATAATTAAATCACTTACTTACTACATTCACTAAATTACACTACCAATTTTTCACACACACTCTGCCTACTACCCCCCATCCATGCTCGCGGACCAGCAACGCTGGGCGGGCCGGCCCCTCACTACCCACTACCCACTACCCTCTCCCACTACCTACCACCCAGGCCGCCCACGCCCCAGTAATTCAACATTTCCCTTTTCGCGCCTGTAATACTTCTCTTTATGGCCATTGTGACTGTTAATGTTAGCACTATAAAATACCCGTGCGAGGTGTGAGGAGTGCTAGTATGTGCTCTCCTTCGACCCTTCTCCGACCCTTCTCCTATGCACGTGCTCATGCATTTGGAAACCTTATCACTTTTACCTGTCTGTCTGTATTTACCTGATTAGGTTTGGCTATCAGAGGATCAAAGCATCTACAGTCAATAATAATATCTAAATTGATTTAATGTACACGTAAAAAATAGCATTTGGTATAAAAAAATGGTTGAAAAAGGTTAGTTGATGTTAATAATAGCTACACAGTTAAATTAAACAAAAAAAACTTGTCACATTTATTCTTCATCTTCTTCAGCAGCTTCACCAGAATTTGCTTGAGATCTTCTCTTAACTCTACCTGGTCTACCACCACCATATGGAGATGTTGGAGCAAATTCAATATGCTTTTGAGAATCTAATCTAACCATAAATGATGGAATTGAAACAATTTGTTTACCAACTGCAATATGTCTTTGAGCGATTAAAACTCTTGCATGATGAACAGATTTTGCTAAACCTAATTTGAAAACTTGAGTTTGTAATCTTCTTTCAAGGAAATCTTCAATCTTTAAAGATAAAACATAATCTAATTTCATTTTATCTTCAGATAAAATACCAACTCTAACTAATCTTCTAATAAGTGCATTACCTTCAAATAATCTCTTTGGATCCTTTTCATCTCTAGTTAATAAATCTCTTGCAGCTCTTCTTAATTTAGATAATTGGAAACCAATTCTGTAAATTTCTCTCTTGTTCTTTAAACCGTATTCACCTGCTAATTTTAATTCAGCATCTAATCTAGCAGTTTCATATGGTCTTTTTGGGACAGAGTAAGTCTTAGAGTGGTTTCTTGGAGCTCCTGAAATAAGAAAAATGAGATTTTTTTTCAATGTTAGTATATGAAAAAAAATTCCTAAACATTATAGCTCATTTTTAAGATTACATTACAGATTACGTCAACATTTACATTCTCGCAATGACATGAAAGAAACAAAACAGAATCAAATGATATGACCAAAATAAAATGAAATGAAAAAAAATAAATTAGTTTCCATTCCTTAGCCATAGCATTAAGAATCCTGCATGAACCTGAAAATATAGTCAAAGATAAATCAATCTATCTCGAAAGTAACGAGAATAACTTATCTTGTCTTATATATCAACTCAGTCAATACCTTGAAGTGTCGGGCATTCAAGGTATCACAAATCATTTAATGTTCCTTCCCGTACAAAATTGCAGAGAAAGTAATGTCACGTACCCTGTAAGGCAAGCATAACATAAAGCCCGATTTAGCTGATTGTCATCAAATGAGTGGACAACAGCTTTTGATTATTTGACATTGTTTAAACTACTCAAAACAGTAAAGAAAAAAAAATAATTCACTGGTTCAAATAGGAATGTCAAACAATTATGAATTTTCAAGTTCTTAAAATAAAATTCAACACATACTTGGCATTTTTGGACTACTTTAAGGATGTTAAAGGAAACAACTTCAAAAAGACGATGAAATATTACTACTGATGGAGTGCTCTCTTGTTTTATAGAATGCGCGCTCCTTGATTTTTTTCAACCTTCACGCGGACAATTCAACGTCCATTTTTTTCTCACGCAAAAGGGTTAGAAAGTACCGCTAGGTCACGTGCTGATTTTAACAGGGTTTTCCTTACTGAGAACCAAGTTCGTGCTTATCAATTAAACTACTATAAGTCCCTATCGAAGGTATAAATAAATGAAATATGGCGTTACATAACATAAAATCTACATTTAATAGAAAAATTGAAATATAGGTCCAATATACTCTGCGATTAAGTCAATTAATCGTTTCTAGCTCTCTTTGCTGGCCTCGTAGTTTTATCATCTTCACTAATTTTCTCTCCTTTCTTTGCATGGAAATCCTTGATTATGGAATCAACATCTTCAATTCCCAAAGGTCTAATATCACCCATTTGCTTGATTTGATTCGTAACTACTTTAATTTGATCATCAGTTAAATCTAAATTCAATTGTTCCACTCTAGCCTTGATAGCATTCCATCCAGTTAACCTATTTGCAAAATGAATATACCTCGTCAAGCCAAAATCTTGTGGATTTAAAATTTCATAAGTTGAAGGGTTTGCTAATATTGCCTTAGCATGAATACCAGCTTTATGTGTAAAAGCGCAAAATCCAGTAATTGGATTATTAAATGGTATATTCACTTGCACAATTTCTGCAATTAAATTCTCTAAATCCCTTATTTGATCGAGCTTATATTTAGATTTAACATATTCAGGTGCTGAAACAACCATTCTAGCCATAAATCCACCTAATGGAACAATACCATTTCTTTCTCCAATACCTAAAACACATGTATCAATATATTTTGCTCCTGCCTCCAATGCTGTATAAGCATTTGCAATTGCACAACCTGTATCATTATGGAAATGTGTTTCAATTTCACATTTAACACTTGATTTAATCGTTCTAATAAGATCATAGACTTGTCTAGGATTAGCACCACCAACAGTATCTGCAATACCAATTCTATTAACACCAATTTTATCAACAGTTGTATAAATATTGAGAAGGTCAACTATATCGGATCTAAAACTATCCTCAGTTGAAAATCTAATCTCCAGCCCCTTCGATTTAACAAATTGAATAACTTCAATAGCAGATTTAGTGATAAAACTCATATCTTTACCATGTGAATGTGTTCTAAGAAAATTTGATGTACCAATAAAAACATCAACACCATCAACACCTGTCTCTACAGCAATTTTAGCATCATGCATGTGACATCTAATATGTGTTAAAATTTTAGAATTCTTTAAGCCAAGTTTACAAATTGTTTCTACTTCTTCTCTAGCTTGATCTGATGCAACAGGTGAAGTTAATTCGATATAGTCTACACCAAAAGCATCAAGAGCACGAGCAATCTTAATTTTATTTTCAAGTGTAAAGAAGGCATTAGCAAATTGTTCACCTTCTCTCAATGTTGAGTCAATGATCTCAAATCTCGGCACATTAGATATAAAGTCGCTTGGGTTAGGAGCATAAGGGTTGGCATTTGACATTTTCGTATTTGTGGTATATGTGCAATTCTGCTAATTGATCTGTTTGATATAGAAAAATGCTTTAAGTAAAAATAGAAAAGAGAGAAAAAATCAGTTAATCTACCAAAGAACTGAAGGGGGTGAAAAATTATTCACTATATCAAAGAAAGTATTACTAGTAGTGATATTATGACACTAAATGATAATGTGTCATCAGAAGGTCACGGACTAAGGAGGCACTACTTCCCAATCTGGCCCAAAATATGTGGTAACATTGTCGGAGATAATCATTTGCTAATGTACTGACTCATTTATCTGACTCACATTCCCAATTGGGAACTTCACACAATCACAATTCTCAAATTATGTCTTATGGCCCTGCTCCGCTTACCGCTTTCGGTAGAGCGCGCTTGGAAATAGCGGTTTGCCTAAAAAGGTAATTGCATCCACGCTTGCTCCTACCACTTCACGCGTATTACCAACATCAACGTAAATTTCTGCTACTATACTTCCATTCATTATATGCTAACGGTTTAGCAGTCATCATTAGCTGAAGTATACTCGAAGAGTAAAGAAAGCTTAACAGCATCAACAAGAAAAAAAGTTAAAGTAAAGATGGTAAAAAGATTATTCCGATACCGGGAGTCGAACCCGGGTTTGCCCGGTGAAAGCGGACCGTGATAGCCGTTACACTATATCGGAAGTAATTAAAAAAATAGTGCTTACCTAAACCACTTTCAAGACAAATTTTGAAAAAACATTGTCTCCATGTTTTGAACAACCCGTTTCGGATTTTTATTTTTCAATTTGGTCGAGTGGTTTAAAGGGTTATCAAATATTTCTTGTCGCAAGTTCAATTCTTGTAATACCTAATAGTAAATAATTTTTTAACAGACTTAAAAGATGGTAATAGTTGTTTCATAAAGGCCAGCCTTTATCTTTCTTGTACAATTATATGAATTTATCTAATGTACAGAGATTACATATATTGATTGCATTTCTTTTCTGAAATGCAGTTTCACTTGCATTCTACTGTTATTTCTTCAAAAACCTTGGCTCAGTAGTTTTGAGAAATGGATTTTTAGGAAATTTAGGATTGATTTTGAATAATTGACTATCCAACTCTGGGAATCTTATTTTTGTCTTACCTGCATTTTCGTTACCTAGCTTCAAAGCTTCAGGATCATTAGCAATCCACCATCTCGAGGTTTTGGAAGATGGCTCAGGTAATTGATGATCGGATTCAGAATTAAATCTAGTTCCTGAAATATAAGTCGTATCAGTTGACAAAGGCTTAAAATCTCCAAAATTTGTTTTATTGGCATAAAGCTTTTGCTTTGCCATTTCATATAATTGTTTTTCAATTTTATTCTTCATTGGACCATCAACAATCTCCAATCTAGTTCGAAAAATACCGTAAACTGGTTTATGGTCACTGAATTTGATTTGAGGTATACTATTATATCTAATTTGTTCAAGTTCAGTCTGTCTTTTACTTTTAGAATGTACTAAAATCCTATCAGTCCATGAAGGTACTCTTTGTTTTTCAGATGTATCATAATGATCTGTACCTTTATCAAACTTATAAGTTGGTTTAAAATGTATTTCCATCTCATCAAAGAAAGGGAATGATTTACCATTTGACATTTGACGATTTAATTGATCGTACTCAAAAAGACGTGCAAGTCTTCTATCTTGTTCTTCACCATAACTCAAATGAGGCAATGATTCAATTGAATCGTGTATGTCATGACTAATTCCATTGGAGTTGATTGGAGAAATTGAATTTCTTTCATCTGAGACTTCTGAAGTATAATTACTTGTGCTATTGTTTGACTGAAACTCATATTGAGGCACGTCTAGTTTTTCGAACTCAATCGGAGGTTTCTTTCTAACTCTCAATGTAGCATACTTGTCTATTTTGTTATCATCACTTTCTAACTTATCTTGATCTAATTTTATTGTATCTAATAAACTTTCATTATTTGCCTCTTCAATATTGTTCTCTATTTTACCCAATTCACTGTTTATCTCTTTGCTCATTTTGGAATCTAAATTTAATATAGAATTACTAGCATATCCATCAGATGAAATACAATCACTACCATCACTAACAATACTTTCATAACTTTTATTATGATGATTATTATTAGAATATTTGGAAGGTGGTGATAAATTTGTGTTTAAGAGGAACCTAACAGTTTCAGTTGGTAAGCTAATACGATAATTCAAATCACCCATCCAAAATAGAATATCAGAATCTTTAATATTTTTACATTTTTTGAACGTTAAACCTTTGAAAACAGTTTTAAAATTTTTGTGTCTTTCTTCACCATGACTTTGACCTGCAGCCAAATGTGATGCTACAAAGCACAATCGAGAATGCCTTGAAAATGTAAAAGTTATACCAACAGCTCCCTTATTTGCACTTATACCTTTGAATCCTGTCTTTTTAACACAAGTTTCAACATTTTTAATTGAATCACTAATTTCAGTGTTAACATAAATAAGTAACAAAACACCACCTAATTGCTCCCCCCTCAACAAAGTATAATCAGTTCCTGTGTTATTCCCTTGATCTATTGTCTCTTTCAATTTTCTTTCCCAAAAATTTCTTGTCTTTAAATCAATTGATTTTACTTTACTTGGTGTAAGCTCAATTATTTCTTCCAATGCAATTGCAATGATATCATATTTATCAAAAGTTTCTGGCTCTGGGTATATTAAATCTGATAAATCTCCATCATACATGGTTGAGGCAACATTAAAAGTTACATTATAAATTAATAAATTTTTAAAAGTAGTAAATTCAGATCTTCTTTTATTCAAACCATCTAAAACATAATCATGAATTGGATCAATTAATTGAACTTGTACTTCTTTATTCTTTCTTCCTAATAATTTATCCAATTGATGTTGTCTACCAGAAGTAGAATTTGTTGAAACAAAACTATTAGAAACATATTTTTTACCTTGACCAGCATACTTTCTACTTTGTTCTGCAACTTTACCAATAATACCACCAGTTTTTGTAGCTGTTTTAATTGAATTACTATATGTTTTAGATATTTTAGATATAGCATGACCATTTGCTTCCCATAATGAAGAATGTAATTCCCAAATAGAGTTAATAAATCCTTCTCCAAACAAATGTTCTAAAATCATTGAACTCAATTTGAATTCAATTATATTTGATCTTTCATTAGAATCAAGTGTTGCAATATAAAAAGTACCCAATTGTCTAGAAATTTGTTTCATCTCTTTAATATCATATTGAAATGTATAATAATCTTCCAATGCAGAAATTATATGATCATCTTGTAATTGAACACCAAAATAATCAACTTTACCAATTAATTTGTCACTTATTGATTGATTATTCAATAATTTTTTATATTCGATTGAAATTTCTGGATGTTCATCATGAAAATCTTTTAAGGCAGAAAAAAATCTTTCACTAAGTTCAGGTTGAGATCCTTTATTACTTAATGCATCAATTGTATAAATCATATTATATTCTGAACATAAAGTATCGATGAATCTAGTAAATGCATGTTTTGAAGCATCATTTGATCTTGGGAATTCGATTTTTGTTGACATCAAATGACTATCTAATTTCCAGAAAAGTGGTACATTACCTTTTATAATGGTATAACTAATTAATTTAGTTTCAAATTGTATAACTATTTCAGTTTCTGCAAAATTAGCAACATTACCTTCTTCATCCATACAAACAGGTCCGAAAAGGTAACCATTTTTACGGCAATCTTGACGGGTCAAAATAATGATTGAATAATTATTATTACTATTTGTTGAAATTTTTTTCCATTGAACAAATCCTCTAATTAAAGTAATGAAAAAATTCCCATTATCAAAATATTTTCTTTCCTCATCCGATAATCTATTTCGGAAAATTAGAAGTTCATTTATTAAATTACCATTCCAAACAAATCTTCCTTCATAATCATCTTCTAAATCTTCTATTAAAGTATAATTTGATTTCATTAGTTCATAATTCCAATCTTGTACCTTAGTTGAAATATCTTTATCGTGGGAGTAATAGAAAGTTTTAGTTTCAAGTAATTTCATTATAGAATTAATTTTGGAATTTGTCAATGGCTGATCTAAACTTTCTTCTCTATATTGTTGTTGATGATGATGTTGGTGCTGCTGTTGTTGTTGTTGTTGTTGTTGTTGTGAAGTTGAATTATATATATCACCATCAAAATTGATAAACATTGTGGATATAAGTCTGTAAACTTTGACATTTGAAACAATGGGCCCAATAAACTCTTCATTAGTAATGAATCCAGCATAAATTGTTCCTTTCAAAGAGATCAAACCAAGGAATCCAAAAGCTTCAATGTAAATTTTATGGAAAGTATTTAAGGAAACTGAATTGCGTGGTACAAATTCAATAAGACATTGTTGTTGAATTGTTTCATTAGATTTGTTGTGGTTATGATGCCCAGTATTTGAATTACTTTTATTATCGCAAGATTTATTTGTTAATAGCAGTACATAATTGTTCGAACACAATGCCAAAGTTCTTTTGTGACTATCGATGTAGATTTCCATATTTGCGGAATTTGATTTATTGTACAATTAATCAATTATCAAATCAATTAAAGCTTGGGGGAAAAAAGATTGATCCTGTGTTATGTTGGGTTGAAACTGCTATAATATTTGTTCGTTTGTGTACAGAACAGTATAGGAATAATAAATGAACATTAGATCCAGCCTCTTCTTAACGGCTGAGCCAAAATAATGAATTTTAGAATTAAAAAAAAGGTGGAGCGAATACGTCATTTGTATACAATACGATATACGATACGATAGGACGGAAATGATGATCACATTTAAAGTGAGAGAAAAGGGTACTAGTAGATCAAATAGTAAACAAGATATAGAATAGAATGAAAAGGAGAATAAATTAAGGGGAAACTTTGATTTGTTTATCTCTAATTGCACTATTAAGAGCATTAACTAATGCAATCATGCCAGCTTCGGTAACATCTTCATTAACACCAACACCCCAAGTAATTTTCTCTGAATTACCTACTCTTATACCCATATAACCGACAGCTTTAGAATTTGAATCCTTACCTAAAGTATGTTCATTATAATGAACAACATCAAAATTAGTTTTAAAATAATTTGCAATTGCATTGGAGAAAGCAGAAATTGGACCATTACCTGAACCTATGATTTCAATTTCTTTAGATTTTGAACTTAAAATTGCATTTATATTTCTATTTTTACCTTCATTATTAACAATATAATTATTTAATTTAAAAATATCGAGCATTGCAATAGTTTCAAAATCATTTTCATCATTTTCATCATAAAGGAAATATTTTTCTTTAAATAAATTAACAATTTCAGTTGCTTTCAATTCTCTACCTTTCCATTCAGATTCTAATTGAACAAATTTTGAGAAATCGACTTGTAAACCTCTTGGTAAATCCAATTCTAAATTTTTCAAAATAATCCAAGATGCACCACCTTTACCAGATTGTGAATTAACTCTAATAATTGCTTCATAAGTACGTCCAATATCTTGCGGATCTAAAGGTAAATAAGGCATATTCCAAGTAATATCACCAGTTTTAAGTACTTGATCTTCATATTTTTTGAAACCCTTTTTAATTGCATCTTGATGAGAACCTGAAAATGCACAAACAACCAATTGACCACCATAAGGAGCTCTTGGATGAACAGGTATTTTATTACATTTTTCAACAACTTCAATAACTTTCTCCATATTAGAGAAATCTAAATTTGGGTTAATACCTTGAGTATAAAGATTAAGTGAAAGTGTAACAAGATCAACATTACCAGTTCTTTCACCATTACCGAAAAGACAACCTTCAACTCTATCAGCACCTGCCATTTGAGCTAATTCTGCAGCTGCAACTGCACAACCACGATCATTATGAGGATGTAAAGATATACAAACTTTCTCCCTTTCAGATATATTACGTGAGAAAAATTCGATTTGATCAGCATAAATATTTGGTGTTGACATTTCAACTGTTGCAGGTAAATTGAAGATAATTGGATTATCGATTGTTGGTTTCCAAGCATTTTTAACAGATTCACAAACTTTAATTGCAAATTCTGGATTTGTATCAGAGAAAGTTTCAGGTGAAAATTCGAAAGACCAAATGGTATCTTTTAATTCATCGGTAATTGATTTAACTAAAGCTGCACATTCTGTTGCCTTTTGTAAAGTTTCATCTTCAGTCATACCGAAAACAACATTTCTAAAGCAAGCAGAAGTTGCAAGATAAATATGAACTGTTGCCCTTTTAGCACCTTTCAATGATTCGATAGTTCTTTTAATTAAATCAGGTCTACAAGGTGAAAGTACCTGAATTGAAACGTCAGATGGTGCATTCTCTACACACCATCTAGTAAAATCGAAATCAATTTGTGAAGCTGAAGGGAATGCAACTTCAATTTCTTTGAAACCTATATTGACCAGTTCTTGGAAATAGAGTTTCTTTTCAGGAATCGACATTGGATCAGGAAGAGACTGATTACCATCTCTGAGATCTGTGGAAAGCCATCTCGGTGGTTTGGATAAAGTTTTAGAAGGCCACTGACGGTCGTTGAGTGTAAGTTTTGGGTCAAACGGTTTGTACTTGACAGAAGGGTCCTTCAGCATAGGCATAGTAGCAGGGTGGGACACAGAGAAGGTAGAAGAGGAAAAGTGTTGGAGAGATCTAGCAAGGGTGGAGATCTGTGGTGAAATATCAGAGGTGAAATATCCAGAGGTGACAGGACTGACCAGTGAACAATAGAAGGGGCGCCGAAAGAATCAGTCATCAGAGCACCAGCCTCATCTCCCACGCGCCTCATCTCCCCCGCTTTTCCGCGCCACGGCCAGCTGGAAAAGATCGACTTGTACATAACATTACCGACAATACACATAGACATACACATACAAGTCCACGTACTCGTTACAGATACAGATGCCAGCAGTTAAGGTCAGAGTAGAGTTTCTTGGCGGCTTGGACCAGACCTTCAACGGTGTCCGTGAAACCAAGGTGGTTGTAACGAGCGGTGCGAATGGTAGAGATGGAGATGGTGATGGTGATGGTGAGGTACGTTTGAGAGACCTTATAACGCACTTGGCAGAGAACCTCATCACGAACGAGAAGGACTACGAACTTTTCATACAAGAGGGGACGGTGAGGCCCGGTATTTTGGTGCTTATCAACGATACAGATTGGGAATTAGAGGACAAGGAGGACTATGTTTTGGAAGACGGTGATTTGATCTCTTTCACAAGTACACTACACGGTGGTTGATGAGGGGAGGGGGAGAGGGAAGAGCAACGCAATATGTATATTATTTTCCGGAACTAGTAGCTGCGTTGTCTTTATTCGATTGTAGTTGTTGCTGCATTTTGTCTAATAAAGTTTCTGAGATCCATTTGTAGTCATTCTGTAGCTTTATAATTTTAGCTCTACATGTTCTAATCTGTGCAACATCTATATCTGCCCTGGGGAACCCATCGATGGTCAATAAAGAAGTATCCATATTTGCATGAAGCGTATTTTGCAAATAATCAAATAGAATACTTAAATCATTATCGAGTTGTTTCCTCAAATCTGATAGTTGTTGGAATGACAAACTGTTTAATTGATCTCGAGATGTTAGTGAGAACGTGTATTCAGTTTTAGGCAATTCAATCAATGACATCTGAATGTATGTAGAGTATGTAGAATCTATAGTTGGAGTTAAAACGGAATAGTACTTTAAAGTTGCGAAGTATATATTAGCACCTTTTTTTTGCCACAACAGGAACAACAAGGCTCAGTCAGAAAAAAACAAAGTAAAAATAAGTAAAAGTTAGTTCTTTTTAAATTCATGGATATACATACGATTAAAACATGCTTTTTTAATAGAATATTCTATACATTATTATGAAAGGGAAAGAGAAGAAGAAGTAGAAGAATGGTGGGGGAAAAGAAGGTGGATGTTCAAGGATGAAGAAAGGATGAGATAATGGTCTACTTGTGATGGCGAATTGATGATTCTATAGTTTCTTCTTTTGCTTCTTGGACAGATTCTTGTGAGTGTCTGGTAACCAGGATTCAAAATCTGCAGACTTACCAGAAGCATTAGTAGAAGATGAAGAAGCTGAGTCCTTGGATGCAGTATTAGATCCGAGGCTAGATTTCTTAGCTCTCTTCTTTTCTGCAGGTAATAGAGATTCAGGCAAAATACCAGATAAATATTTTGCACCAAAGGAATTATAAAGGAAATAAGCGATACCTGCAATTGTTGCACCAAGAATCAATTCTGCGACTAAAAGTTGAGGATTGAAAAATGAGATAACAGGTTCTTCAACATTTATTAACTTGTTTCTAGATCCTAACATCATGAATTGTTCTTGATAAACGATATAAATAGCAGGTACCAAAACATATTTCATTGGATTCATATTGATACCAATTTTTTGACCAAATGTAACTGTTTCATTATTGGCAACAGTAATTGGACCGATTTGAGAAGCTGTGATATTACCAATATTTTCACCAGTAATTGGGTCCAATAATTCACCACCAACACCAACAATTGAGACTTCAGAAGGTTCTAAAGATCTGAAGGTGTACATCAATTCAATAGTTTCACCGTTGTAAATATCTGCAATTTCACCTGTTTCGACATTTTCCTTGAATGCAATGTTGTAATCAATCTTGAAATTGAAAGGTTTCTCAGGAGATGGCACAAAGTTTGGATCCGTTACAATCTCGACATCCGCAGAGTCATCTGCTGCTTCTGCTGCTGCTGCTGCTGGATCGTGTGCATCGACTGCAAACACAGAGGACGTTAGTGTGAGAAGGGACGCTAAAATGGAGAGCTTCATGTGGAATTGGGAATCTGGTAGGAAGCAGGGGGGGAGAGACGCTTTGGTTGTGAAGTGTGGTAGTTGGCTAGCTCCCGGTGTCCAGTGTCTGACGCTGGTGGTAAAGTTCTCGCCAAGGCCAACGCATCGCCAACGGCAGGATCAACGGGTCTTGGGCGTTCGCCGTGAACGCGTCGACGCGTCGGCGCGGGAAAGGTTGGTTGGGCCAGAAAGTGGGTGGGCTCAGCTTTCCCCGTTTTCCTGTGGTGGCTCAGCTTTCCGGTGCGGGCCCGGGAGGCTGGGATATGACCTGGGGGCCTGGGGGGCCCTGGGACCTTCCCGATCGGGCAGTCTGTGCAGCCAGCCGCGCGCTGGTTTCTGGCGCCCGTGGATCCATCCATCTGCAGGCTCTACTCGATGGCTGGTTTGGTTAGACTCGTCTCTGATAGGCTGGGCTACATTGGCTTTGCCGTGTCTACCTTCGTCTATGCCCGCTTGTTTGGGGGATCCGAGTCGTCTACTCTCGTGAAGACAAGCACAATTGCAACTGCGCTGGTTTTTAGCTCGTTACTGGCTCGTTACTTCCTAAACGAGTCGTGTGTGGTATGGTCAGCGTTGCCGATATCGTCTCACATCGTGTCTCCTCGTGTTAGCTCGTCTCCATTCCCCTCCTCTCGTGTCCCGTCTCGATTGCTTTGTCTGGTTTCGTCTGGTTTCGTCTGGTTTCGTCTGATTTCGTCTGATTTCGTCTGGTTTTGTCTGATTTCGTGTTGCTAAATACCAGCTCTCCCCTGGCCAGACTAACCTAATTTATCCGATTCCAGTATGAGTACCATGCATTCAACAATGGATTGATATCATCCATTCTTACCTTATTCCCAATGTGCTCCAATTGCTATTGTTTTCCGCTGTTTTGTTTCTCTCGTGTCAGCCACCCACCTCTAACGATACCTAGTCGAAATCCTCGTCTCTCCTTCGTCTGATGCTATATATATAGCGTACGCTCTCCTGCATTTTACATTATCATAACGGCTTGGAGAAACTGTGTTTGTTTGTTTACCTTTCAATTCCCCCCTGTTCAACTGTTATCACTCCCAATTCATTCTGTTATCATTACCAACAATACAAATCAAAGAAACACTTTTCCGATAATTTACAATCTGATCATTTACCCCCTTTGAATCAATACTTTTAAATCATTTAGAACAAACAATAAATAAGAGACTGTTTTCCCCTCCACCATAGTCTTTAAAATTTAATTTACCAACTATTTTCACTCTTTCAAATAGCAAATCAATAATACCTTAACTTTAGTCACTCTTTTAACACTATAATCCAACTTAATTCACTCATTTAAATACTTTTGAAGAAAAAATACCAATCAGAATCAAATTCCAACAATGTATTCACAATTAATTTCCTTCTTTTTCCTCTTACTTACCTTCTCTTCTGCATTCCCAATTCAAATGCTCGAAAAGAGAGTAGATGTTACTACAACAATAGATCCAATTACAACTACTGCTACCAAACTTGTAGCTCCAGAAGGTTATTTAACTGTTACCACTGAAGTTGATGGCAAACTCGGTACTTTTTTACAGAAAATTGTTACTGCAAGTTCCACCACTACTGTAGAGAAAACTGTGGATCCAAAAACTGAACCAACACCTGAATCCACTTCTTCCACTTCTTCTACTTCGTCATCTTCATCTTCTTCTTCATCTTCATCTTCATCATCTTCATCATCTTCTTCATCTTCATCATCTTCTTCAACTCCATCCCCTACTCCAACACCTACTCCAATAACAACGACAACAACTTCTTCTACTTCCTCACCAACTACTACATCAGCTTCTTACTTTCCTTACACAACAGCAAAGGCAGGAGGAACATGTTACGTTTTTTATGCTGAAGATAACGAGACTGCAACTTACTCTGATGACAATACACCTTATACAACAATTACAATCACATCAGTCGTTGCTACAGTAACTTTAACAGATGTTAAAGGTTTAAGACCTGCAAATTGATCTTTTGATTGATTGATTATTTGACTGATTTTCAATAATATCTCCGTTATAACTCACATCTCTTACATTGTTGTAGAGCATCGCATTCAAGTTAAAAGATTATTTCATTGGAAAGGAATTTTCATCTTTCAAAAAGTTGCCTCCATCATTGTCTGCAATCTCCGTTTTCTGTATAATAGCCTTCTATAGCCTTACTGTAATTTACTTTACCATTCGTTTAACACAAACACTTTTACACCCTCATTGTAGCTTGTTTTAAAAGTGTTTCACCTTTACTGTCTACGCGTTTCCGATACACAATTTACGCGTTTACAAAAGTACCCCAATATTTTATCTTTATTTTGTTTTCATATCTCTCTGTCTCAACCTCTCTATCTCTATCTCTGTCTCTGTCACCCCCTATCATCTACCTGTTAAACAATGGATAACGTTCCAGATTTGAATCCACCTGGAACTACTGATACAGCTATTAATCAAAAAACTCCAGATTCGATTTCTAGTTCTATAGCTGATTTTTCACCAGCTTTACAATCTGTCGCAAAACGTGAACAATATAGTAAAGAGTTGAATGGTTCTGAATTGGAGCTCAAAGAAATCATTACTACATCTGAAACTGTCTCTAATCATATTGCTAATCTTGGTAAAGATGATTCAATTGCAAATCTTTTGCAATCAAATGATGAGAATGAATTTAATGATAGTAATATTGATATAAATGAGACTACAGGAACCAATGGAAATTTCAAATATTCAAAATCATTAAATTCCATTAATACTTTCTCTAGTGATGAAAATGAAAAAATCACAAATAATACTTCAAATTTGTTGAATGAAGATGATGAAATTTTTGAGCATTTTAATGGAAGTTTAAAAGATCTTGTTAATCCAATAAAACCTGTTTCATCCAACTTAAACGAAACTCCACCTACACCAAACTATCAAGAAAACCATGAATTAAAAACTTCTCCTATAAAAGTAAATAAACCTAGAGACATAGATTCAGAAAATCTAAACAGTTTGAAAACTGAAGATAAATTTAAAGCAAATTTTAAAAATTCTACAAGAACGATAACACCAGTAAATGAAAAATCAGAATCACATATAACCTCAATCGCTTTAAAAGCTAGAATTTTAGAACTTGAAAATTTACTTGAAGAAACTCAAATCAAAGTTCAAAAACTTGAACGTGAAATTGATTACGTTAATGAAATGATAATACAGCTTGAAAGGAAAGATAGACATTCTGTAGAATATCGAAAAATCAATTATGCAAAAGGCAAATTGGAGGAAAGATTACTTACAAGTAAAAGAGATAAGTACAATATCGGTATCAAATTGAGTAAATTACGTAGAACACTTTACGGAGATCAAGGTGGTGGTGATATGACAGAATATTTTGCAAGAAATGTGAGTCTATAATTAGACCATCAAAGTTTTTTTTTTTTTTTCATCTTTCCCATTCAATTCCATAAAAATTTATCAGAATAGTTTCTGTAAATTCCTTGTAAATTAGAAACATTTTGAATTTGTATTGTGCTTTGAGTTTTAACAATTTCAGTCATCTTTGATGATGTGTATACATGTAAACTTACAGCCAAATTTACACTTGACTTGTTAAGCATGGAATGAACACCAATCAAGTCATTTATATGCGTTACTGCATTCTCTGTAACTATCTTTTCTGTTACTTTTGAATAGGAATGAGATTCCTTCACTTCATACAAAGTCTCGGTCAATTCACCTTTCAATATCTTGACCCAACATTCAGATTCTGGATGATTGTGAATAGATGATTGTGCCTCTGGTTTCCATATAAGTAAAAGTATAGCTCCTTTATTTCCTGGTAAAGTAAATAAACAATTACGAGTATAATTTACTTCTTCATTTTTGTCAACTTCAGCAAACTCCAACCAATCTTCCAAATTGGAAAAGTAACCACAAAGTAATTCTGGAATTTCGCTGTAGTTGTTGCTAGTGAGACTCTTTTGTATCTGTTTCAATAAATCATGGAAGGCATTGGGGCATTGGGGCATTGGGGCATTCCATCTAACTTTCAGCTTTGAAAAAGGAAGGAGAAACCCTATCTCAGATGGGTGCGATTAAAGTTCCCCTTTTTCATCCAAGGACACAGTTGGCAGGTAACTCGCTCGGACCAAGAACTTAGCTTTTTTCCTGGATTCTCTTCTCTTCTCTATTCTTCATTTCACGCCTCTATCGTTAACTCTGAGCTCTACTTCCACTTGCATTTATTCTGATCAAGTAAGATTTAGACTGATACTGTAATTATAAAAACAGCTATTATTTCTGTTATTGGAAAAGAATTTGCTACTGTTTATAGCACTTTCCTTTGATCTATTGTTTTTTTCCTTTCATGATGATAACTATAACTATCTTTCTGACACATATACCCCCGTCTTTCAACGGGCTGGTTTAATGGAGGTTAAGATAATGACTACAACGGTATCTGAAGAGAAAAACATTGATTCAATATTTCTCGTATTTTTCTAGTTGCTCATTTAGCGTATGTACTGATGTAGAAAAAGAAAATTCAAAGAGACGTAGCGGTAAGTCTTGCAAACGAATCCTTTATAGTACCAATATTTCAGTTAGAAAGTCTGCATTTGCTCAAAAAATAGTCATTGCCTTTCACTCATTTACACCAATTATCCTTATTATATTTAGTGCATCGTTTTTGATAGTTCAACTGAAATGTCAAAGCTTACAAAGAGAGACTATAACAATAAACGATTTCCTCGTCCATTACCATTAGAAATACCTCTAATTCATATTTCTAATAATTATTTCACACCTTATGAAGTATGGGAGTCAATATATGATACAGCCCTTCACATGTATAAGATTGGGTTTTTTCGTTACATTCCTGTGGATGTAGTGTTTGATATTTATACCGATTTGTCTTTCAAAGTCCTTGATACCAAGGGCATGACCAAACTTTGGAAAAACGGATTTTATGGGAAAGGGGTATTGAGTCGAAGTGAACCAACTTGGCAAAATCGTATGGAAAAAAAGGTTAAGAAACTACTTCCATCTAAATTGGAAATCAACGATTTTAAGGAAATTAGGATCAATGATGAATTATTCAGTGAAGAAATTACAAAGAATCGTCGATTACTTCGAGATATATGGAAAAAAGAGAGAGAAAATTATTTTAAGCTAGAGAAGAGTATCAAATTACAATCAGTAAATGGAGAAATCTCGGAAGAGAACAGAATAATGCTTGAAGCTGAAAGGGAACGTTTGAGCCAACTTAAGGAGGATTTGAGTAAAGGACCAAAAGGTGTTAATGGAAGCATACTAAGAAATCAAATGAACAGTCCATTGCTTACTACTCCACTAAATTCTTCAGAGAGTGGGATTGATAGGCTGAGGATGGAGGATTATGATGCTATAGTAGATTCGCATAATGTACGGAATCTCGAATACCTAGAGCTTGATCCATGCGAGACTCTGTTTCTACTTCAACTGAAATTAATAAATGTTAAAATCAATGGTGATGATATTGGATTTCCAAAATTAGTGCAGATTTTGGTAGAGACTTTTGGGCCGATTATTTTGAACGAGTATGTAGTTTATTATCATTATAAAAGTTTAGGTTGGTGTATACGAAATGGTTTGAAATTTAGTTGCGATTGGGTACTTTATGCAAGAGGGCCTCCTTTCTCTCATGCGGAGTTTGCGGTTAAGGTCATTAATGAAAATGATCCAGATAATCAACAGATAGAAACTTTGACAGACTGTTCTGCAATCTCCAGAGTTGTTGCTGGAGTGAAGAAAAGCCTGGTGATCTGTTTCGTCGATGGTCCTTCGCTTGAAAGTGAAGAATGGTTTGAAATGTGGAATGAGTACTTGGCAAATCATGACTTCATTAAGTTACTGAATAACTTTCATGTTAATGAGGTAACCTGGAAACGTTGGGCACCTTCAAAAACGAGGATGTAAACCAGAAGTATACCACATCGTAACACCTATAGAGAATTTACAAATTCTGAGTCAGAAAACTGACTAAATCAAGCCTTTATATGCATTCAAAACATAATTACAATCCATGCTTCCTTTACTGACACAGACGTAAGTATCTTTAGAACTTACCCCAGATGCAGGTAGTTTGCACCTTATTTGACTTTCCGGGAAGGGGCAGGGGCAATCATTGGGTTTATCTGCACATTGAAGTGTGTCAGGACATAAATATTTGTTGCAGTCTCTACTCAAGTAGTTGTCCTTGTAGGATTGTTCATGCTCTTGCTGTTGTTGTTGTTGGCGTTGTTGTTGAAAAAAATGTTCCATGAAAGCAGTAGATGGTGTGCATAGTATCAGCGTGGATAATAAAATAGCATATTTCCTTGGCATCTCTGAGCTTTCGTGTAATATGCTCTTGCTTCGTATATATGATGTGGAAAGCTGAAGAGTAATGGAGTCGAAGAAACACGTAATCACATACGAACTTAGTCTATTTGTAGAAAAATCCTCCCTTACTCTAGTCACGTGATCTATTGGTGATGAGCTGGACAACTCATCAACCAGGTAGCTGCATAGATCGACGAAGATGGTTAATCCGGGTTGTGTAATTTACTAAGCTGTAATCGTATGCCACTGGAAAATTAATAACTTTGTCTGGTATAATGTGTCGCTTGACATAATCGTACAATTTCTCGTCCTTAGCTAAATCGCTCTCTAATGCGCACGAGCGTCCATCTAGAACAAGATCGTCGAAGAACAGGTCAGTATTAGCATTAGTGATCAATTGGGATGTGTCATTCATATAGGACTGTATATTTATGGCTCCAGACCCTTCTAATAAAAGTGGGGTGCGATCAGTATGTGGTAAGTCACCTTCTAGCTTCGACGAGACCAACTTGAGAAATTTGGCTTGGTTTTGAAGGTAAAACGAATTAACAACATTATTGTCATTATGGAGGGCTTTATTTGAGACTTTCGAATCTTCAGTTGTTTCAATATAAGAGGATATAGATTCGGTATCAAGCCAATATTTGTTGCCCTCTGTCGACACCCTCAATCCCTTGTAAATTTTTTGATTGAAAGTAACAGAATCGTCATATACTTTTGCATCCGATAATGAGTCAAAGTTTCGAAGGTTGTAGCTATCACCATAAATAGTTGTAATTTTAAGATCATGGAGTAAATCACCCACAAATAGCCAGTCTTTCAAGGCAAATTTTGTTTTCATTCTTGCTGCACTGGGAAATCTCTCATTGACAAAGTCAGAGTAAGGGAACGAGTTCCAATGCATCCATGCAAAGAAAATCATTTCAAAAGATAGTAAGCCGTTTTGTATCGGTGTTACCAAACCTACATGTTTCCCACTAGCAAAATTTTCAAGATCTGGTAATTTGGGTAGTAAACCTAACCGGTCAAACAGCCCAATCAACAAGCCCTGCCAGTATGATGCAAAAATAATCAGCTTGACACAGAGAAACTTCCGCCAAGGTTTAAATGGCTCTAGCTCCTCATAAAGACATTTCCAAAACATTGCAAGAGAATATAGTGATACAGTCACACTAAGGTTATATATTACTCCAAGCCAAATAAATACACTCTTTGATGAAACATCATTCACATTGTAAACTCCCATCAATGATGTAATGCCTATAATCATATAAAGAAGAGGTTTCATCCATACATACTGGAGGATGCATCTTTTGATAATAAGAAAATGTTTGGGATCTGAGATATTCATTTTTTTAAAAAGCAGGCTATTAGGAAATGGATGTGATACAAGTGGTTTGTTCAATGTCATTAGAATGATCTCTCGTTCTCCACCTAGCATTAAAACCAATAATTTATAAAATGTATAAATGACAAAGGCTTCGTAGATCTCACGAATTGGCTCGAGAATTCTTCCAATTAAATTATTCAAAAGCATTAAGTAGCAAGAAATTGCGAAAAGTGGGACTATCACAAGGATTCTAACTATAAGTCGCTGTTCAAAAGGTTTCCTGTAATTTTTAATGTGTAAATAAATTCCAAGGATTGAAACCACTGTTGAGAGAGAACTAGTGATCCCACAGATTTTAATAATCCATCCATATAGTGTCTTCTCCGACTCCATATCGGCCAGATTCAAATGATTTTTCAACAAACGGCATTCAATGATATGCAAAACGAAAATACACTGATACAGCTTTTATGGGCTCAGCTCGATTTGAGTTTCAACAACTTTTTAATGCGGTCTTATTTGTTTATATACAATTGTCGCTAACATTCAATTTATCTAGCCTTACTTATTGGATTATGATCCAACTCCAACATGATCGCAAAGATTATTTTGGCCAATATCTTCTTTCTTGGTATTGCCTTGTCAGCAGGTGTCTCCACTCATCTTTACATCGCTTTAAGAGCGCAGAATTTTTATCCACAAGTTGTGAATGAATATATTCCAGAATACTATGCAGGTGCATTTTTCCCAGATGCCTTCTACAATTGTTTTGGAGAGTCTGATTTAGCTGAAGCTGCTCATTGGCCTCCATTTTTGAAGGAATCAATTAACTATTATAAGGAGGTATATGTCAAAAATGATAAGGAAAATGACAAATTGAAAGCGTTTATTTTTGGTATGCTTTCGCATCAGTTTTCAGATGTACCCTGGCATTCGTTGAAGTCCAGTCAAGGCCTCCTGAAGGTTATTTCTGAGGTAGATTTTGATGGTGACACGTCTTCTGCCCATGATTATTTGGATACAATTGGAGATTTTATTCTACTCAATAAATGCTTGCAAAACTTGTCGTCTAAATCTCACAAACGTTTCATCAATAAAATACTAACAGCGTGGGAATATCCAGCTGATGATATTATCCGTATATATCATAGACTCAATTTCAAACGTGCAAGTAGTATTAAACTAAAAATATGCATGCAAAGAGGATACACAGCATTACAAGGGGAGTTAAATACGATATTAACGGAACGTGCAACAGGGAGATGGTTAAGTTCGCAACTCTCAAAATCACCCTTTACAGCTTCTATTATTGAAGACTATTACTACGGTGGAATTGATCAAATTGTAACAAGTTTAGAAATATGCAGTAAGGAACTAGAAGATTGGTTCAGTAGTGACCCACTCTCGAATCCATGGATGTTGTGTGAACCTGCATTTGGCCATGTGGTAAAACCAGAAGCTATGAATCATAAGTTTTTTGAAGTTTCTGGCAAGGGAAAAGTAAAATTTTGGAGTTCAGAAGGCAAAATATATGTCTCCACTGGGCGATCTAACTCGAAGTTTGGTTCTGCAATAGCTTTTGGCAATTTTCTAGGAGAAGAAACCCTTGCTGTTTCAGCCCCGTATGAAGATGGAAACGGTTCGATTTACATGATTCCTTTGCGTGAATTGACAGATGAAAGTAAGATGGATGCTGAGGGTGTTGTAATTCCTCAAATCAAAAGTTATTCACTTTATTCCCAGGAACACTACAATTTGGAATTTCCTTTGCGTTTTGGCGAGATGCTTTATGTATGGAAGCTAGGTGAACTGGAATTTTTAGTTGCCTCTCAACCTGGCAGATCCAGTTTCAGTATATATCTCAAGGAAACATGTGTTGCGGTGCTTATCGCAGATGGCAATACAAATGTCTTGGGTAGTGGTGGTTTGAAACAGTGGACAATATTAGGTAGGGATTATCATGATATCAATGATGATGGATTTCCTGAATTAATCATTGGATCGATGTATTCAGATTCTGATGGCTATGAACAAAGAGGTGATGTGTTGGCATTAGATGGAAAAGCAATATATGAAAGCGTCATAACCTTTTTGAATGGTAATAGTAACGCCGAAATGTTGCAACTCAACATCAGCTCTTTCATACTACAATCCTTCAAGCCACCTACCCATATTTTACAACCTAACTCATACGAACACTTTGGTGCATCATTCTCTACTACTAAATCGTTTTCATTAGTAGGTGTAAACTCTGTGGGTGCTGTCCTGATCTATGAGAAGCATACGGGCTCATATAAGGGTCTTATAAATGTAAGGAAAGATGCTGAATCACCATCAAAAAGAGTCAACACTTCAAAGAGTGGACTTTTTGGTTTCCATGGAATATTAACTGGGGAGACAGACGGGGTGGAATGGGTGATGGTTTCAGCTACCGCGTACTCATATAATAATGATTGTTTGTTGTGTGGTGCGGTATTCCTATATTTTCTTGAAAAGGGAGATTTTGTTTTGAAATATATCATAAATGCTTCTGATACAGGAAAGAATTCAAGTAAACTTCTATTTTCCTTTTTTGGGACATCAATGATCAAACTGACTAATAACAAAGTCATCGTTTCAAGTGAAGGTTATGATGATGGAAGAGGGGCGATTTTCATAATTGATATATGTAATGTACTCAAATCTAGGGTACACCAGGGTCATCTAACAGCACAACTACTTGAATCAGGTGATAGTAATGTCGGATTTTCAAGCTATGGTAAGAACAGTCTTGCCAAAATCACTTATCAGGATGAGCTATATTTGGCGATAGGGTTACCTGATTTTTTATTATCAGGTGTTACAAACTCTCTCATTTCCACAGGAGCAATATGTCTGGTTAAGCTGAACTAAATAAAAAAAGTAACTTGGACGAGACCGGAGTCGAACCGATGACCTTTCGCTTGCAAGGCGAACGCGCTACCAACTACGCCACACGCCCAACAATTTATGGTCCCTAGCAGGATCGAACTGCTGATCTTGGCGTTATTAGCACCACGCCTTAACCAACTGGGCCAAGGGACCACTTTACACTTTAAAAAAGTGTATTTTGTTTATTATGTTGAGGATATGTCTAGCTTACTAAAAAAATACCACCCAACCTAACATTCCCTCAGGCTACTGAAAAATATACAAGGTATTCTAAACTTATTGGTTTCTTAGTTTATTGTGTGAGGAACTTTTAGGCTATGCATAGAAACCAACACAACAGATTCACTTGGAACACTGATGTTCAACAAAACCTGCTTACCAAATATTCCACAATTGATTCGTTCCCATGAACCAACCTCCACCCCTCAGGGTGTTGGATACCAGCTATCCTAGCTTGTACCTGCATGTAACATCTTGTTGACTTATAATAAATAGATCTGTTACCATGTAAAGAACTGTTGAGATGAAACCCTGTGTTTTATCTTGTGAACCATCTACTATGACTCATCTACTATGACTCATATACTGGACATAGTCTCATCTATATAAGAAAACGCAGTTTCCACTTTCTGTAACTGGTTTTCCTTAGTTTTGTACTTATCTTTTATGTTTCTTTTTATAACAATCAAGTCGATAATTTTTTTAAATATGGAATTCAATTCAAGAATACTTACACTTCAACAACATCTACTGACTACGGTAGTATTAAAGCACTATAATCAATTTGCTCATTAGCATAAATTATCCTAGCATTATGATAAAGATTCTGACGGAGTAACTCAGGGATGCACTATTAAATATATTCGCAGGAAGAGTAGTTGCATGACATGGATTACAAACCCGCCAATAAACATCAAATGTATTCGCTTTCGTATCAAAACCTGCTATACAACTGAATTCTGTAATACGCTCTTTTGCTTCTGTATCGGTTCTAGGATCTTGCTGCAAAAAATGCTTAGGTGCTTTATAACTTTTAAACCATTGAACATCAAGTTCTCTAATTTTTTTATTAATACTTGGGGTAAATCAATCTCGAAAGCATTATCATTAACTTTCTTCTCGATCTTAAAAGGACCATGATAAACAGGCTGAATTTTCACATAATTTGGCTTGAAGACAAATGCTTCACCGTAATCTAAAACAAAATCACCTTTCTTAAAACTATGAACTCTTTTGTTTTCGTTCTGATGAACTTCTTGGATATGTTGTGCTTGCACAATATTGTCTTGACATTGTTGTAAAATCAGTTGCATACGACGTACGTATTCTTCTGCATTAGCTTGAATATCTAGAATTTTCAATATCCAACAGGACATTTTGGCAGATGTATTATCTGGTTTATCACCATAGCAAAGTTTAAATGGTGACATTTTAATGGAATCTTGATAAGTAGAATTGTAAGCTAATTCAATAACTGATAAATATTCATTGCAATTGAATAAGTCATTGATGCATTTTCTCGTAATAATTGATTTATAATTTTATTAGTGCGCTCTGTATGACCGTCAGTTTAAAGATAGTCTGTGGTTGAGAACAATAGTGAAGTACTTAACATAAAATTAACAGTTTCCGAAAAGGAAGCCATAAAACAAACAACCTTATCACTAACTAATCTTCTAGGAAAGCCATGGTGTTTCAAACAATTATATATATAATTTTGCGCAACAAACAGATGTAAGTGATTTATCACAAGGGATGAGGTGTGCCATTTTTGAAATCTATCAACAATTACCATAAACATATCATATCCTCTAGAGGTCTTAGGTAAACCAGTAATGAAATCCATGAGCATGTCTGTTCATCTTCCTTCAGGAACTGGTAAAGGTGAAAATAAACCTTGTAACTTTTGTGTAGGTGAATTATTTTTTCTGACAATCTAGACAACGTGAACAAAAATCTTTAATAGATTTCAGCATTCCTTTCTAAAAATGTTGAAATGTGAGACACTAACATCTTTTATTTTATAACAATCACAATATAAATTTTATTAACTATGGATTTTAATATTAGAGTACTTAATTTACAACAGCTTATGAGCTCTTTTTCTCATATGTGTCCGAAGAATTCAACCACTGTGTTGACTTCTACGGAGAATTATCAGTACTGGTATGCGAGTATTTCTACTCTTGCTACTTTTGGCTCTGGATTACTTCAATACTATCGTAACGGTAATTTATTGTTGCCACCAGATATTATCCTTGATGATCCATTGATTATTTAATTATAATTTCATTTAGACCGTTCCCTTCAAGTTGACTTAGTGCACACTGTGGATGCCGACATTATCTGCAATTATCAATCTGAAGGCTTGTCGGCTTCATTTTTATAATCGGCCATTGAACGGGACTATTCGTCTCGTCTCTCTCTACTCCTCAACATTCAAACTCAATTTCTTCTTAAAGGTTACTGTTATGCAAACTAAAGCTTTAAAAATACTAAAATTAATCAGAGCTCAGTTTACGCATGGTTTGTTTATTGACAATTGCTCAGTCTCCTCTACCTAAGACTTTTAACAATTCCTCTACAGAATCTCGAATTCTCGATTCTGCACATCCTCAAATTGAACTCTCCGCAGTTCAAGCTGCTCTTTGTGACATTAAATCTAGTTCTCACCAGAAACTTAACAGCCAGCAATACTAAACTCAACTCCAAATCATTTGTTGCTGATGTCAGTCTAAAGGTCATAAGTTTCCAGATTGTACAGCTCCAGCTCCTGTAGCTAAGAAAAATAACACTCAGAAAAGTGGTGCTTTTGGAGCAGAAATCTCATCTTCAAAAGACATTAGTTGGGCAGCACTTGGATCATACATTGGATTCAGGATCGACTCTTCATTTATCAAAGAATTTTGCACATTTCAGCGACTAGACTCCAGACAGAAAAAAAGCATTTTCTAAATTTTCATACAGTCGTTCCAAAAGGTTGTGAACAATGTTGTGTTTCATTTACTTTGTAAACATTTTGCTGATGTTTGTATATGAATTTTCTAGGTATGGGATTTCTCCAATATTCTAGCCAATCAATTTTCTTCGTAAATAAACGTGACAAGTAACTATTTGTGAGAGGCTGCTTGTATACATTTCCCAAAAGGTTATATTTTAGTACAACTCCTTTGGAATTATTATTTGGTTCTTTGTTTTTACAACCGCCTTGGCAGTGTTTACAAACTTTTTCTTTGTATTTGTTTCCATCAACCTTGTATTGGTCAGATCTTGCTAAGAAATTTACCAAACTTTCCTATTTAGTCGAGTTTGTTTCTATACATACAACATTATTTATAGATAAGAACCGTTTAATTCTGATCATTGACAGGTCTTTATTGTTTATTGCCATTTTCTTTGTATACGATGTTTGCACCATGTTCTATAGTAGGGGCAAATTAAATTTAGGTCTTTAAGATCACGCGTTTCAAATACATTTTTTTGGTGTGCAAATTTTGGGATCAAGGTTTTCCTGAGTACGAATAAATAGCTTAAAGAATTCCGTAGTACGGATTTTCAGATCAAGGCTTTCCTGAGTACGAATAAACAGTTCAGAGAACTACATAGTACGACTTTGTACATAATGTGCGGTAGTACTATATGCTGTAAGTTTACAACGTAAAACTTGAAACATAGATATAGAGGACACAAAAGTGTCCTCTCACCCTAGTTTTTTGATTGGTAGGATGTCAGATACCAGTTTGGTTTGCAAGAAAAGCTGGAATAGCTGTATTTTTTTCACCTCAGTGAAGTTCTGCCTTATTCCAAATATAATCAAGATTGTAACTGTGGCAGTAACTCTACCTGAGTTATATGACGTAGAGGTGAAAATCCAAACTGCTTGCAATCTAACAAAAGGAGCTTGTACTTTCCACGGTAATGTTCAATTTCACGCTCAAATATCTTATCAACTTCTTTTTAATGAGAATGTATTACTGTACTGGAAGGGAGATTGCTGACAAGAACCTGTCTCCAGAGAAGGAAAGTTCTTCACTTTCAACATGCTTGTGTGAAATTATAAATAACATTCTCATATATTTGTTTCTGCGCAACAAACAACACTCTGGTTTTAGCTCTGTTGAGATAGTGATCTAAACATGACCTAGCGCGACATGTCATGAATGATTACTAATCTATTGGTCATACATGATCAATCTATTATTCATCTGTGATTACTGATATACTGAAAGGTATCCTCATCTATATATAAAAGACGCACTTCCCACTTTCGGGATGTGGTCTTCCTTAGTTTTATAATTTTCTTTTATGTTTCTTTTTATAACAATCAAGTCAAAAACTTTTTATTCTAGATATAGAATTTAACTCAAGAATACTTACACTTCAACAAGCTTTTTTTATAAAAGCGTTGTTTGAAAATGGTACGATTATGCATCTTCCGTTCAAGGTTGTTCTTTTGATAAGAACATCAACAAACATTAAATAAAGTAAAGGAGGAAGCATTTTAGGAACGTATCTGGTGTCGTTTCATCATAAAATGGTAAGATTGATCTGTAGAAAACTTTATAAAAGTTGAACGCAGCGCTTATTTTAGTCTTATCTATCCTAATCGTAAAATACGCTGCAATTTGTATCAAAAACTGTAATAAATTGCTTCTTCAAGCTTTATCGTCGGAAACTATCTGATCAATGGATATGCCTCTTTCGCAAAATGTTGATATCTATTCAAATAGCAGAGAATTCAAACCTTAGAATTAAAAGTTTCTTGATGCCCAGTTGTTGGAAAACTGCAATGCTTTACCACAGTTATAAACAAGTCATAGTATACCACAAAATTGAAAGACTCTCAAAATTTTTGAGCCTAGAGGATATCACAAAACACTTGCACTTGCATTTCACAGAGCAATTCTAAATAAAATCTAGCGATCTTAGTTATCACATAGGAAAATGCACGAATTAAATAGATACATAAACTCAAATGTGACGTGTAATAGAGGTACATAGTGATATGACAGTAAAGCAAGAGTAAATCAGACTTTGTCCAGACAAACCTCAATATAGGCGTATATATAGAGAAAGACGTTTTGGTGTAAAAAAGTAAAGGTTCTTTAAAAGTGAAGAGATCTTCCTCCTATGAATTCATGGTCAAAAATTTCTGTTTTACGCAAGTTAAGATGGTACAACATTCTATCAACAACACCTTTGAAAATTCAGACAATAATTATGAAGATGAACAAAAGTTGCAAACATAAACCATGATGTGGATATGGTTACATATAGTCTTCGAGATGTTCATTTTAATGAGACAGAAAAAGATGCTTCAAGTCTTTACCTCGCTCACGTTTTTTCAAAAGATACGGGCTGACTAAAAAAACCAATAAAATATCCTGATCTAACGAAAGAACGACTTGCACAGTTACTGAATATATTTGAGAGAGTTGCTTTAGAGTTGATAAAAAAGAACATTGTTTTGAAATGAGACGTCGTTATATCTCAGAGTGTACCAAGCTCGAAAAAAGAGTTTCTTGTTTATATGGATGAAAGAGATATAAGTTTCACCGAGGACACTTCGGTTTGAAAGACATTTTTTTTATCAAACTCTGGATCAAGTTTTATGTACTGAAAACCGCCTTCACGAAACATCTGAGAAGTTGCTTGATATCTGGCACCCGAGTTTATATTGATACTGTAAGAGTTTACACTAACTCTGAATGTTTTTACGTTGGACATAGTGATGCAGAAAAGGGTGAGAAGTAAATTGATTCGGTGATGATTCTTGTGTACTATCAGGCCGGCTTTAAAAATCAATTCTCTGAGTGTAGCCACTTAGAATACGAGAGATCAATGGAGAAACTTAAAGGCATGTGCAACAAGAATGATCTTGGGTATCAAGAAGATATCATGTATGGCTGTACTCACTTGTCATGGATTTTGCTTAGCCATCTTGCAAAGTCAAAGATTACTTGCACTGTTATTTCTGGGAGCAAATATTTAAAGGAAAACTTTTTAAAAGTGGATAGGGCAAACGGATTTTTGTCGATTTCAGATATATAAGTTTATTTTGTTTCGCTTCACAAAAGATTAAACAGACTCAATCCAATATATCATTATTTTGTAGTTGTTTTGCATAAGTTGCTTGAAATGAACAAAACTGATATACCCTTATCACTCATCGAAGAATTTCAGCAGCAAAGAAACTTTGGGGTTGATCAAAAAAATGAATATAAATACATTTCGTTGTCTTGAGAAATCTCAGCAAGCAGATCATATAGTTGATAATTTAGTTTTTTATAAAGAAATCTGCGATGACCTGCTAAGGTTCAAACATTCGAAGACCACTCGTAGATAGTTTTTGTGTATAAACAGAAGTTTGAGTATAAACCGATTTTACAAATACTGTCTTCAAATCACCATCAATGACAGTTTAAAGGTCTAAAGGTTCAAGTATATCTATTGGGGCTAATTCTTTGCTTGTAGTTTTCATCATCACTTGATGTTGTTGTGGTGCTTCTTTTAAATGATACAAGTAGCAGTTGGTAACGTAGGCTACTAGTACTTTCCAATGAATGTTGAAAGTTCTCTCTGCTAAACAACATCAAGTGATCAGTTAAAACATTTTTACTCCTACTCGCCACTATGTGATATGTAAGTTTGCATCATTAAAAAATAAGAAGTTCTTGTATACTCGGAGAGGTGCGAGCCTCAATGTTTGAAACAAGTTTTATCTTTCACCCCTGGAGGGAAGGTCGGTATGAAACACCTTTTACAAATATGCTTTTTTCCAACTCGTGCTCTACAGAAGCTCATACTATTTCCAAACAATAGTCAGACTTGATGGTTTTAATGATTCATAGGCTTTCCTGAGAAGTATACAAACATGCGTCGTCCAAAAGTTACTTGTCATGAAAACATTTAGTGCTAAGTAAGATCGGTAAGTTTACACAGAGACAAATTGCAGAGAATTTTGGAGTCTCATCATCAGCTGTCAACAAGATTTTGAAGTCAAGTGACAAATGCAAGTCAGAACAGTCAAAATCAATGTGCTTCTCAGAAGAGCAAATCAAATACATCTGTGCATTATCAACAAGAGGATTTCCTGTATACCGAAAAGATTTGGTGTATTGCATTTGTAATAGCTGTGAAAAATGTAAAAAACAAGAAAAACAAGAAGAAAAAGTTTCTCTAGATTCATCTATATTTTATGGGTTCGAGAGACGGTTTGCTACTAGCAACTCTTTTGCAAGAATAGTATCTTCATTTACTTTCTATAAAGTGATAAAATCACAATTCGGACTACGTCGATAAAGTGTCAAGGCAGTTTTCACAAGAGCGTAATAGTTTGATCACACGTATTAGAAGGTACAAACGAATAAAGGAATTGATGATACCAAAGAAAATTGACATGTGCAATTGTGTTTATGTTGACGATACTTCATTCACTATATCTACCAGAATTTCTTATGCTTGGACAAATACCTCGCTTGTTAACTTTGAATAAAGCTTAAAGACAACAAATCTACAACATGTATTGGTGCTATTTCTTCCGAGGGTCTGATATGTATGGCTCTAGCAAGTGAATATGAATTTGACTCAACTTTTCAGGAGAAAACTAATGCCAAGAATGCTGGGACTCTGATTGCTCCTTTCGCAAATCACCTCAATAAGTTGACTAACACATTCAAGGAAGACCGTAATCAGGCTGATGATCATGCACAGGGAGAAGGAAACTCAAATATGAAATTTTCTTGCAACACCCACGATAACATAAAGCCAGGAACACATAAAATAGATATCTTTAAGTTCATTTGGAATCTGTTGTTAAAGCAGTATGATATGGGGTATCAGAAACGAATAATTTATATGGATCATGTCGGTTCTCATAAAGGTGAACTTTTCTACAACCTTCTGATTTTATTCAACCAGACCTATGAAACCATTTTGAGATTATATACGGACCAACCAACTCCCCCGAGCTAAAACCTGTAGAGTTGTATTGGCATACGCTTAGCGGGAAATTTGAGGTGCTGTATTCGGCTGATAACATATCTGAACGGTTAGCTAGGGCATCACAGTGTATCGATGTTTGAGACTATTCGTAATTGTATATGACATACAATAAAAAGTGTGATCTGATGAAAAAAGGGGATAGTGAGTGTGTGTATTTGAATATGGATTAGTTTGTTTTCTCGGTGTATGAATATGGGTATCAGTTCAAGCAACATAATAACATCACAATATTGAATTCAAAAAATATACGACTAGTGGGTATTTAGCTTTTTGGGAGAGGAAGGCGGGTATACATGCTGGCTGACAACGAGAAAGTTTCTTACAGCATCATCTAAAATTCAAAGTACAAACATATTTTATCTCAAGAGCCTGTTAGTTTATGTAGGAAACGATCACGCGGAAACTCTAACGAGTTGGAAGTGGTACTTTTTGTTGATCAAAAAATTGATCATAGAAGTATAAAGATCACAAATATTGATGAGCGTAGGCAAAAATGTATATTCCACTGTTGCTGATATAAATTGCTTCTGCAGTTTCGAGAGAATGTCACTTATCCTCCAAATCGATGCATAACAATAATCATAAAGGAAGACACGCTTCTGAAACAGCTGGATATGAGGCAAAGCCTGTGATTGATTGTATCAAAAACTTTGGAAGCGGGCTTTCTGTTACCTATGAAGTTGGCTCAAACACCTACACAGGTCGATCTTGACTTTTAAAAACAGTATCCAGGTTTATTGAAGGTTTTGCAAAGCTGTTTCAAGAAAGGTACAGAAAAGCGTGATGCACTCGAGAACAATATGTAGTATGTAATACTTAATATCTATCCATGTTTATGAGTTATCACAAAAACTACATATTCTTTTTTGATATTCAGACTCCTGTTTATGTTTATCACATTTGCTCAACCCAACCTACAAAAATTGAACCCTAAAACCTTATAACTCAAGTCGGCTTTCTAATTGTCCAAAGTTTGAAAATTTTCTAAATTTTAAAATTCTTCCATCAAGAAAAAACGTTTCTAATGAACTCTCAAAATACGAGTAATAAACAACCAGATGGGCGCAATTGCAATGTCGGAACACATAGTTTAATCTCTTATAAAAGATTCAAATATTTTCAGTTTACAAGATTATGATTCTGATGATAATAGCGAGACTGTTGCAGAAAGTGAAAGCAACAATTCAGAGACAAGTGGAATCTATTTTGATGCTGTTGAAGTGGCAACTACACAACTAGAGTTAACTAAAATTACAATTGTTGCCGAAATTCAAAAACAGCGTAGTATAGCTCTGCTTTTGTGTAGTTCTTTGCTTGATGCAGATAGTATATATGATATACCAGCCAAAGTCCTTCTGGCAATTCACAATTTTTTTAGAGACCAATATGACCATTTATACATGGGTTTTCAGTTTTCATCATAAAAGCTATTGAGCAGCACGAAACAAGTTTTACAACCTCTTTAGGGTAGATATCTGGAAGCAAAAAAGATAGAAACTACAACACCCTTTATACATTACTTCAGTCACAAAAGGGTTACTCATCAAAAGTTTTGTATTTGGTCATGACATATACTAAGCAGCGGATTGCAGGTATGGTTCAGATTATCTCTTTATTGGGAATTTAAATCAGTAAGAAAGACCTCAGAAATCTTTTCAATTTTTACAAGGTACACTATAACGCTATGAGTTTTTTTATTGAAGCCAACAGACCAAGGAATCATGGAATGAGACTATAATACTGTTACTTGCCTAGTAGTACTCAGTATTTTGAAAACATATCAACTATTCCAGATTTTTGGGATCACTGTATCCAGAATATTAAAGAGACAGGTCTAGTAAGGGTGAAACCTTACAGTATTATTAAAATTTTGTTCAGCTTTGTTAAGAACTCCTATAAATATATTACTGATTAGATTGAAAACATTTCAGAACTTAAAAAAAATGGTCGTATACATTTATATAATAAGGCGTTCTTTGGTAACATTCATTCGTTGCCAAAAAAGTATTTTCATAGCCGAAAAATTATAGCAATTTTGTATCAAGCTAGTTATACGTTTTTTGTTCAATTGATCGCACTTAGGTGGTATTTTGTTGGTGCTTAATCTACTGAATTTCTCCATCGAGCGAGTTCATAGTCAGGGAATTATAAACTCATGTCTAGTAAATCTTTAGCCTGAAAAACCATACTACCTAAAACCACCCTCAGAAAAGAAGATCCCGACTTTGGAAATCTATTTTATGATAATTCGTACACACGAAAACCTTGTTCGGAAAACCCGTAGTACGGAATTGTTTGAGCGATTCATTCGTACTCAGTAAAACCTTGATCCAAAAATACCTGAAAAATTTATTTGAAACACGTGATCTTAAAGATTTAGACTGGCAATAAACAATAAGGACCTCACAATCAAACGGTTCTTATCCATAGATAATATTTTATGTATAGAAACAAACTCGACTAAATAGGGAATGTATGTTTTAAAAGTACCAAAGTGGCCTGTTTGCTTAATTGAATGCACAATTTTGATAATCATATATCTTATGTGGTGATTTGTTTGAAAGGATATGTAAGTGAAGTTCTATAATAAACATTATCACGTAGTTGGAAATTATTGTTGTATCTGTTTAAAATAACGGGAATTTTGGATCGTCAAGATTGAATAAATTTGTTTCAGTTCTTCTTTATACTCTTTGATTATTTTTCAAAAAATCATTTATTTGCATAACAATTTCCGTAGTTTGAGCATTTAAAGAAAATACCATAACTTGATTGTGAACCAACTAATTTCTGTGATGAATAGTGATGATTCGTATTCGTCACTAACGGAGAATATTGGGCAAATTTGGACGCTCGTATTTTTTACCTTGATTAAAAGAAAAAGACGTAGACTTTATAGAAAATTAATCGACTATATAATAACATACAAGGTTAATAATCTAAAGTTTGTTCATTTGATTGGTAAGTGATCACGGTAGGAAAATAGGACTGGATCACATTTACAATAGAGGATACAAGATTTAATCAAAAAGGTTAGATATTATACGTATCAAACAATGGTTGGTAGTGACAGTGAAATGTCAATAGATGGAAGATCTTCTGACAATGAGTCATCGAAGTTGATCATGTCTTTTATAGTAGAATCACCAGAAGGTAAATTCGCTGAACTGAGCGCTTTATTACAGAAGCTGAGATTGGAAGACTACGATAGAGATTTTGAGTCAGCGAAGGGCTCAAAACCTACACAATTTCTTTGCACCATAAGCTTTTACTCCTCTAAGTTTTCCTTTTTCATCTAATTGTTCTAAATTATGACCTAATGCAATACCATAAGAAAATAAATTTGCAGTTTTCAGACCAATCTGGATCAATTAAAGTTGGTACATTAATCAATGAATGTTTAAAATGCTCGAATGCTGTATCTTGAGAAGTAGTCCATTTTTTCTTCTTTGTAATAAATTGTTGAATGGGATTAGCAATCTTAGAATGCTGAGGAATAAATCTTCTATAATATGAAGTAAAACCGAGAAAACTTGAACCTTGTTTCGCTGTGCGAGGAGCCTGCCAATTTTTAACTTTACTAATTTTGTCAGGATTTGTTTGTATCCCTTCAGGTGTAAACAAATAACCGAGAAATCTTGCTTGACGATAAAATAGCACATTTGCTTTTCTTGGCGATAAGTTTATTCTCTCGTAACACTGAAAGTACCAATTTGATGTGTTTCAAATGAGCATTATAATTATTTTAATAAAAAATATCATCAAGATAAACTTGAACGAATTTATTGAGGAAAGCATTTGAGATATCAGTCATCATTTTTTGAAAAGTTGCAGGGGCATTTATTAGACCAAATGGCATAACTGTCCATTCATAGTGACCATAATTGCTTGAAAAGGCAGTTTTCTCAATATCATTATCATGAAGTCCTACCTGGTAATATCCTGACATAAGATCAAGCTTAGAAAATACAGTAGCGTCCCCAAACCTTGTAATAATACGTTCAATGCGGAGTGTTGGAAGCTTATCTTTTAAAGTGTTATTATTATTGTAAGCGATAATCAATGCACATTTTCATTAGGAAATGTCATACAGGGGATTGTGCTCCCTGTTATAGAGTAGTTGACGTAAATTGTCGTTGTGGATCCACTCATTATTCGATTGCTTGCAAATTAAACACTCAAGGTTTCATATCAACCTGTTTAACAAAATGTAATGCCAAATTCAACTGTAAACGTCATTATTGTTCTGAGCGTTGGTGTTCATTCCGTCAAATTGCATATGATCGTGCCAATTTGATTGAAAAGCAGCTTAGAAGTAATGTTATTACAATGGCACATTTTAATCCTTTTTCTTTACAAACAAAACAGGACTGTTGAAAGGATTTATACTTGATCGCATAAAACCTTATTCAAGCAAATGATTGACTTGGAGTGTAAGTTCTGCCTTTTCAGCATAACTTAAAGGTATTTCGTTGTTGTTTTAGATTCCATCAAAACAATTCGATGTACTTGGTAAATGAGTAGGGTGTGCTTGAGTAACGATATCAAAAAACTCAACAAAAATTTGATTTATAAATGTTTTCGTTAATTGCTTTTGATGTTTTATCAGTCTCCTCAATAACTAATCAATCGTAAATGAATGCTAGAAAGTGGATTTTATCCTTATTCTTGACAATTGTAGAAACATGATAATCTTCAAAATCGAAGTAATTACTTTCAAGGATGTTGGTAGCTCAGTTTGGACTAAATCCGTAAGAGATGAATTTGTTGTATGCTGTTCAACGAAAGGTAAACCCACTAAAAATATATGAATTGAATCGTTAACATAAAAAGATCGAGTTTCTTCTAAATGTTTGCCATTTAACATATATTTCAGTGTTAAAGCAATACAACCAATAATTTTAACATAATCTTCTTGGATTATCTAACAATTTGATTTCATAAGTTGAATTTATATCATTTAAAGTAAAATTGCTAATAGCGTCTGTTGTTGAACCATTGGTGATAGAATTGGAATTGAAACCAGTAGAATTGCTCAAAATAAAATCAATTTTGTAAGCTTGAAAAGTTTCACAAAAAGAATAAGAACTAGATATATTAAGTAGTGGTCTATCAATTTTGTACCCATACAAGGCAAATATATTTTTATTGTCACCGAAATTAGCACGACAATGTTTATAGTTCCTAAAGGCCTCTTCCTGTATTTACATGCATACCAAGTTGTGTTGAGATAGTAATATAATTACTATAAACATGACCTAGTCCGAGATGTCATGCATCAATACTAATCTACTGCTCTTGCATGATTTGGTCAAACATAATTAATCTATTAGTCATCTGTGATTACAGATCTACTATAAGGTATTATCATCTATATAAAGAAGACGCAGTTCCTATTTTCTGGAACTGGTCTTCCTTAGTTTTATAGTTTTTCTTATGTTTTTTTCTATAACAGTCAAGTCAATAATTTTCTATCGTAAATATGGAATTTAATTCAGAAATACCTACACTTCTGCAAATTGAGTTGCATCTAAACCCAAAAAAATAATTTCATCTCTATAATCGTTTTTAATTTTTAAATAATGGCTTTCGATAGAGTACTTCTTGTTCTCTGATCAAAGCAATTACCTCTGATAAAGTTGAGATAGCAGAGTAGTATGTACTTTGTGGTGAAGAGATAAACCTGCAATGAATCTTGAACTATTAGTTATCTCACCTTCAACAATAGCGGCCTGGCTTGTTGATTGTTGAAATTTGAGAAAGTAGTCATGTGCAGACATAGAGCGTTATAGCATGCATTTTAATCCCCAGACCTGGAAATGCTTGCTTTTTGAATCATTTTGGTCCTAGATATACCTCCACTGTGAGTCTGTATTTGAATCGAGCATACAGAGAACTAAGCGATGTTCATAAGTCTGATCCTCGTTTATTAAACTCAGAACATCCGCCTGAGTACCATGGATACATGCCCCCTCTCATCAATACGTCATTGGCAATTAGTAAAGGTATATCTTGAGAAATAACAAATACTTTTTTTACTGAGGATGCCAGGTTTGACTATGAATTGTATGGAAAATGGATCAAAAAGACGTAGTGCGCTAAAAAGGAATTATCTGGAACAAGTGGTGATGGTAAACACTTATATTTTTTAAATCAACCAATCTTAAGTATGATGTTATATGAGGATTCTTCACAACTGCTTCTGCAATTCGGAGTGAATTAAAAATGCCATGCATGTATTTTAATCATACGTTAAAGAAAAGAATTAAGTTGGCTGATACAATCAACAAAGGCAATTCCATATAACTTTTGTTTGATCGATTAATTTGCTCAGGTGAAGCCAAGTTTGGTCAATATGACAAAAATAGCTCACGAAAGGGTATACTTAGCGTTAAGCAATCCAACAAGTTTTGTAGATACATTTTGACAGGGTGATTGGTTTGCAGTAGCTTTACTCCAACACAAACAACATAGAACAAATGGCAACCTAGCTCACACACACAAGCAACGATTTCAGGAAAGACTTTTGAATATTCACTGTGAAGTTGAATTCGATATCACTATTGATATAAAACATCAAATTGTATTTTTGAAACAAAAGGGGAAACATCCACAAGGGTGTAATGATTATCAGCTTTTTGAAGGCATTTCTGTAATGATGCATTTATTGGATGAGTGTGGGAAGGAATACGTTGATAAAAACTTTGACTACAATATTCTATGCAAACTCGGTAGATTTAAAGTGAATCTGTCCAACTATTTTGACAATCTTACAAAAAATACGCCAGTTTTATTAAGTCGGCCAAAGATTATCTAACATGATTTGCATTTGATGAATGCAATTAAGGCCAAAAGACCTTTCAATATGGACCGGATGTGAATGAGTCTAATAACTTTGAGATTGTTGATTACGAAGATTGTCAAGGCCTTGTTATTGGAAGCAGATCCTCTTTATTGGGCCCTAGCCGAACAAAGTATTTTTGAATTCGAAGTTACATTCAATGTTTGTGTGGTTTTTGCTTTGAATTTGTTCACCGTTGTCTCTAGAACGATCAGCAAAAGATCCAATTTGGTTGTGTTGGTTTTCTTCCCAGCTCTGAAAGTGGAAGTAACATATCAGCTTTTTTTAAAAGTATGGTGGCTGCTACACGTAAGCTGGTTGTGAAGAGCCATTTTTAAATCTCAGATACATCATCACTGGAGATTTTAAGGCCGCTCACAACGGTCTCTCTCATTTTTGATGAGCTGAAAGAAGATCAAAGGAAAGTGATGGGCTATGTTCATGATGTGAAGATTGTGAAATATCTTCGGTATAAAAGAAACAATTTCATGTTGAATTTACATTCAGTTGGTGTTTATTATCTGAATTTTGCATTGTGGAAGAGAAAACCCCGTTCCTGTGAAGCTTACATTAATTTTGCTTCGTTACATTTCAAAGAAGATACCAAAAAGGCAGAAGAAGAATGTAAAACAACAGAACGTGTTTACTATATGCTGGTACGATACCAGTTATTCTAGCTTGTACTTGTATGTACATAGTTTACAAGAAAATATTAAGTGAAATGTTTTCACTTTATTTTAAATCATTTGAACAAACACAGGGTTTCATCTCAACAGATACAATACGGGAAGAAGAAGGTATCTCGAAAAAGGCGCGTTTAAAAGAAATAAAAATTTCCACGACATGAATAACATGCTGAAATATTTCTCTAATCTAATCAGAGGCAAAGAAGTTGATGTTTATGTTATCGATTTATCTTACCACCTGGGTATTTGAGGAGCTATGTTCAAGAGATGGCTCCTGAGATGGAAGTAAGGTTGTTCAACTGGTGCAAAAAGTCATGGTCAAGGGGTAATTGGCAATGGTAGATGTGGAGTTGGCTTACAATACTTTTTTGTTGACAGCTATGGGCCGTGTAATTGATAAGGCATCTCAGATGAGTGGGGAGGTCGCTCGCATAAATCAGAGTTTCAAAAGAACTTACAAGAGTATCAGCAGGTTTCTAATATTTTGCAGGAAGGATTGAAAATTGTGACAACGTCCAATAAGGAGAGTATGCAGAATGCTTTGAAGCAACATTATGGGAGCAATGTTAAGATAATGATACATGACGTAGCGCGACATGTCATGCACGATTAGTAATCTATTTGTCATTCATGATTACAAATTTAATGTTCTATATGAAGAAGATATAGTTTCCATTTTCTTGAACTTATCTTCCTTCACTTTTATAGTTTTCTGTTACTTTCTTGCTATAACCATCAAGTCAATTAAAAATGGAACTCAACTCAACAATACTTACACTTTAACAATCAAAAGAAAACCATATGTTATTCACTAGTTATTTTGTTAAAGAATGTGCACCCTCGTTGATAACTATTCTTGCGATGAAGCTTCCATATCCATTTGCTGTATACATGACTTCATTTCGAATCCGTGAGTTTTTGAGAGAGCTGGTTAAATGTAAAACTGCGTATGCGCAGCGTGGTATTGAGGTGATGTCAACCAGTGCATATCCTGTCGATGAGTTAAGCTGTGCATGCACATCCAGAATGAGAAAATTACCCAGTGACATGTCACGTATTGCATTGTCACATGATCAATATATCTGTCCTTTTTAGCTTGCTCTGCAAAAATATCACGTGACATGTTACTGGGCTATTTTTTCAACTGTATATTACTCTACTGGGGGTTTGCTCCAAAGGCTAGCCTATGCAATAAAATGAAATCCCCCCTTTGTATATGTAAAGGCGACGTTTGTGGTTATGATGTTTCTCCTGTTTTCCCGGTGTCTCCTATATGCTGCCTTGTGTTTGCTGAAGCGTTGCTTTCATTCTCCTTACGTATTATTGAGCAATGAGTGAATATCTATTATGTTCTTCTATCTTCCAAGGACTTATACTTTTTGAGTGACTCTGGAAAGCTATTTTGAAAGGAACATCTCAGTTGAATCTCGATATGTACTGTTGTACGCAAATTCTGCCATCGGTAGAAATATATCAGTTATGGTATACCTCCTTAGTAAACTAAGTAGAATCTTATTAATCCTTTCCGTTTGACCATCTGTTTGAGGATTATTCGTAGCTGAGAATAGTAAGCTTGTTCCAAATTAATAGTGTATTTTATACCAAAAGCGATTCAAAAATCTAATGTATTTATCATTTATTATCCTTTCAGGAATACCACCGTGTTTTAAACAACAATCGGCAAACAATCTTGCAGATTTTTCCGCTATTAGTGTTTTCTCATATGGAATAAAATGCTCCGTCTTTGAAAACCTATCGCTGATTACCATAATCATATCGTAACCAGAACTAGTTGTTGGAATACCTGTAACAAAATCTATCGAAATATCTGTCCATCTACCTTCAGGAAATTGTAGTTGTGAAAATAAACCTTCTAATAGTTGTGTGCTGGAATTGTTCTTTTGACATGCATTATATTTTCAACAAAATGAGTGAAAGCATGCCAATAGAAAGAAGGTTGTAACGTAAGATATGTCTTCCATGCACCAGTATGTCCAGCATCAGTACTTATACGAGCATTTCTGTTAAACCTTTAGGGTAAAAGATTGAAGTGAGGTACGACTCTGTTGAATTCTTTATCTAAAGGCGTTTTATAGTACAACAAACCATCTCTAAACTGAAAATGTTTTATATGATGATTAATTTCAATTGAAACAGTACGTTTATGTTTCAATGTTGAGTACACCTTCGCGTAAAATTCATCGTGTTTATAACCTTTTAGAATTCTCTGTTTTGAAATGTCCTTCATTGGAAACGTAGTAATTGTACAGAGTTTATTTATTTGTACTGTTGCTGTTGAATCGATCCATAAAATTTAAACACTTAATTATAGCGTCTGTTTCATTATACGGGTATCTTGACAATGCATCTGCAGCAGTATTCTCCTTTCCAGAAATGTAAATAATCTTGCGCTAAACACCTAGCTACTCTTGTGGAATCAATCAAATTTTGATAACGTAAATATACTAAACTTTGAAGATCATAAGAAAATGTCTACCTAACAAGTAATACCTCCATGTTTTCAATGCTTCAATCACAGCCAAAAATTCTCCATCGTATATGCTATAGTTTTTCTGACACTAATGTCTTTGACCCATAATCAATAGCCCCACGGCTATTTCCATCAGCACCATATTGTTAACCTAAAGCATCTCGACAAGTATCTGTAGGAAGAACAATTTTGAAATTGTCTGACCAATCTGGATGGGCTAAGGTTGGTGAATTAATAAGAGCTTCATTTAGTTTTTCAAATACTTCGTCTCTTCAACTGTCCAATCAGTAGTAATAGATTTATGCCTTGAATTTGTAATTCTTGAATGTCCTTTAATAAAATTCCTATAGTACGATGTTGATCCTGAAACATTTGTGCTTCTTAATGTTGTTGTTGGTGGTGCTTGCCAAATTTTTTACTTTTTCTGATTTTCTGAATTAAGTTGCATGACCTAAAAATTTGATTCCCTTGAGAAAAATGCACACTTGCTTTCCAATTAATTGATGTTGCCGTAATGTTGACAAAAGTTCTTTAACAATGCTCGAAATGTTCATGGTAAGATAAAAATATCTTGTAAATAGACTTGTACGAACTTGTTGAAGTGTCAGTATTCTTGGGTTAAATTCAACCTCTAATATAGATAGTTATTGCACTGATTGTTACATAAAGAACGAAATAAAAGTGAAGGAAGACGAGCTACAGAAAGTGGAAACTATATCTTCTTTATATAGACAAATACTTCACAGATGATTGGTAATCATGAAGGATAAATAGATACTAATAAGGGATCAGTAGTCATGGATGATATGTCGGGCTATGTTATGTTTAGATCACTATCTCAACAAAACTGATCAAGAAAATATTTCAAGATGTTGCTCATCATGCGCTGAAATATTGATGGTGCATTAGTTAATCCATATGGCATCACAACCCATTCATAATGACCGTAACCTGTGAAAATTTTATCAATATCTCATTTGCAATTCTAATTTGATAATATCCTGACATCAAATCAAGCTTGGATTAAACTCTGCTTTACCAAATTTAGAAAGTATATGATCGACGTGAGGCAATGGAAACTTACCGTTTAATGTATTGTAAGTGATGTAAGTTGAGTATTCTGTTATTAAAATCCATAGTTGATAAAATTTATATTTTGATTGTTATACAAAGAACATAAACAAAATTCTATAAATTCAAGTAAGAGCAGTTCCTGGAAATAGAGAAACGTGCTCTATATATATTAAGTCAATAAAAAGAAACATTGCTTAAAAAGTAAAGTTTCAAAAAAAACACTAATTCTAATTGAAAAAGAAATGTTGACAAGAAGAAAAAATGTTAGGATCACATAAAAGTCTAAAGTCAATACACATTCTCATTGCTGTATCTCTCTTTTTAACAAATAATACTGGACTGTTAAAAGGACTTGAACTTTCTCGTGTAAAACCTTGTTGCAACAATTTATGAACTTGCATGGTTGATTCTTCTTTTTCACTATAAAATAACTTGAAGAATATGATTTCTTGATGTAATTTTATGTGGAGCTGAAAGTACAATTCCATGAGTCTTTCTTGTTATTGGAGGAAGTACATGTGGTTGTTCTTACGTGATGACATCTTTGAATTTTTTGGAAATCTTATCTGATTAACTGATGGATTTTCAATTTGTACTTCTGAATTATCAACAAAACTTTGTCTTGTGGTTTCAATATAAGCCAAAAAAAAAAATGAGTTCTCTTTGCTGTTGGGTAACTCATAGTTATCATCAAACTGAAATTGATTAATTTCCAAAAGTGATTTACTATCTTTAAATTGATTTGTATCAGCATCTATCAAATTTTCAATGTGTAATTTCTGTGAGTATTTTTTGAAATGGCAATCCTAAGATAAACAATTTCTGATCTGAATTCAAGACATACATGGATCTATGTTCTTCTTTAACTTTATTGTTAACAAACATTTTCAACTTCAATTAAATGTAACCAGTAATTTCGACAGAACTTTTGATTAATGAAGCTTTTTTCACTTGAGATAATATGTCAATGTTCTCAACCAAACTTTATTTTCCCAAAAAGGTTTCTGCTTATAGCATCTGTTGTTGATCCTGAATTGATTAACGCGTCATAAAGATATTTATTGTTGATCAAGATTGGCATAAGCTTTGGCTTAACCCGTAATGGTATAGAACTAAATTGAAGTATACAGATGTTAGTTTGGACATCTGTCGCTAAAGTGACATCAGCAAGAAGTGGTGATGTAAGGGAACAAGCAGGAGAATGATTTTGAGTTACAGAAGTATTTAATGGATTATTGACTTTGGCTTTAGAAAAATTCATAGAAACTCCACGATTACCTTGATTCGTAGGTTTGAAATAAGGCCGTTCTTTAGTCAACCATCTTGGGTTGTAATGATATCTGTTAAATCTCCTACCAGCATTGTTGGTAGTACCTAGTTGGAGAAGTTTAACTTCGTCTTGTAATCTAGACTTGTATTCAGCAATGTTGAGCTCAATCTTTTCCAGCTTTTCTGATCACTTCGCTCAAAGTTTTTGTCTTCTCCATTAATATAATGTCCCAAGACCTCATCATTCCTTTGGTCATATTTCCAAAACCTGAGCAGTATAATTTGCTCATCTTCCGGTTTGCGTAAAGTTTAATAGTTTTAGATTTTAAATCTTGATTGACTCTTTATCTTGCCAACAAGATTCTTGCTCAACTAAACTTTTGAATTCTTTCCAGGACGCTAAATCTTATGTCTTTCTTGATTTCAAGAAACCAATCTCTGGCCTCTTCTAACAAGTTTAAGCTAGCTTCAATTACAACTTTATCCTCTAGGACATTTTTTACGATCAGTAAATCTTCAGTTCTAGAAACCCAATCTTTTGCTTCACGAGCTAATTGGCAATGATTCTCAACAGAGCTTCATTCACTGCTCTACCTTTAAGTGTTGGGAAAGCGGTTGTATTTTTGTAAGTTACAGAACCTCTTACCGTCACAAAACTATCTTTTATTATCTCAACTTCTGAATGTTCAGGATCTTCATTGATTGCTGTTGGTTTGTTGATATCTTCTTTTTCATCATCACCATCATCATCTTCTTCTTCTTCTTCTTCAGTTGTCTGTTGTAAGCTTAAGTAATGAGATATTGCTTTTTCATAGACTTTTATGCTCATACCGCGTGGTAATGTATTTTGTTCTTCACTGTTAGTGATGTCTGTTGCAGTTCTCATCTGCCTCAAGTTTATAGTAGTTCTCATGCTACTGATAAATAACCTCCGGTGCTACCATGTAAATAATGTTTTATTTATAGTGTGTGAGTTCTTTTTAGCTCAGTAGAGAATAGATCTAGATTAATTATTAGTTGTACGAGCGTGGTCCAGAGGACGGTCGATGGGCCTTGAATCTCTGGGAGGTGAAGTTGAAGCATTAGACCTGATCTAAGATTGCTCTGCTTAGCAAAAACTGCCAAAGCCTTTTCTTGGCTTTATAAAAGTGGGGAAGCTACGTCTTTATGGAGGGTAGATAACAAAATAGTAAAATTATAGGTAAGGTGCATCCTTTGCCGGTGGTAAAGGAGAAAATGTCTCGCCCTTTTTAGATGGCCGTGCAGCCGAAATTTTTGAGGGACAAAAATGCTGGAAGCCCCAGAACAACACTGGCTGTCGCGCCTGGGGGAAAAACGGGGGACCTGAGAGGGGCCACAGAGCTGCGTTAACGTCGACCGGACGGGGGGAGGCTCGGGGACAGCCGTGCGCAGAGAGGACGACGACCGGCTAACAGCCACTTTGGACCAACCACCGCCTATTTTCTTCTTCCTCTTTCTTCCTCTTTTTTTCCGCTTTCTTCGTATAAACAGTAAATCCACCATGGAGAAACAATACAAGGCTTACTTTCTTCAAGATTACCATGATAGTTTGGCAGATTTGAAACAATACTCGGATGACTCACAACGTGAGTTTAGGCGCAAACCAGATGGTAGTATACATTATAAGCATTTCAAGATTGTGGCTTATTTAACTGCACAGAAAGCCATCCAAAGATCTGCAAATGATATTCTCTGTGGAGCTGCTGCCTCAGGTAGTTACTTTAGTGATATTATGAAGAACATAGTAAGACTGGAAATACACTCGAACATGAAAACGATGGATGATCTTATTGTTGTGGATTGAAATATATTGACTCTAGTTCAGCACATTCGTAAGCCAAAAACACGTACGGTTGATATACCAGTCTTTATAATTCACCTGTTGTTAATGTAGAAAATTTTTTTAGGTCCCAGATTTTTGCTGAATTAATCATGGATACTCGAGCCCTATGAAGAGGATAATCTTGGTTTCAATACTCTGAGAGAAGCAATGATCAATTCAACAGCAGCTGCCTTTATTAAAGCTAATAAATATCTGCTCTCTCATTACTTCCTTGCCAATTACCTTTTGCAATCTCGAAATCACTAACTTGATGACACCTTTTATTCTTGTGGTATAAGATATAGGAAATCTCCCTTATAAATAAAGAGTAGCTTAACCACCGACGAAAAGGTTTCTATGTACACCACTCTCTTCCTCATACATGAATTCTTGATGAGAATGAAATCAGATACTGGAAATTCCAAGTCAGCATCGGGCATTATAAAAGATACGATACACGCCACCAAAAAAGCTTCTAACAAATACCGCTTGGTAGACTTCACTGAGACCTTGCTACAAGTGTATGATTTGACAAGATCTGGGAAAAAAGATTTTAACAAAGATAAGCTGACAGAATTCTACGAATCTGGTCTCAGCATCCAAAAACAAAGACCACATGAAAAGCAATTGAGCACTAATCAGACTTTTTGACTGTTAATAATATATTTCTTTCTATTGAGTATTCTTCTCATGATCCCATCAGATTGGCCCTATCTTTAAAAAGGAAGAGCAATATGAACATGGAACTCAACAAAACAAATATGATTTCGAACAAAATATCAGGTAAAAGATTCAAATCTGTTTCCTCGAGTTCTATTACATTAGAGAGTGTCATCAATGATAATTCAAATACTTTAGCTATTGCTGCAGACGTTCTTGCTCCCTCTGATGCTTCTGTTGGTGCTCCTGCTGATACTCCTGCTGATACTCCTGCTGATACTCTTGCTGGTGCTCCTCCACCAGATTCTATCTCAAGTATAGTAGCAGTCTATGTGCTCTTCCTTATGGAAGTCTTATATACACGAGAAGTATGACATTACAGAACCAAAGATTTACCACAATATTACATTATATATAAACGTATTAATGTTGTTCTGCGAACATCCTTTGAGGTGGCATCTTAGCTAACATCCATACTTCAATAGACGTTCTACCACAGTAAGCAGTATGTATTTAATATTTCAAAGTCATAAGAAAGTTGAAGTTCTATTGTGATGTATTTGTGCTTAGAAGTTATCCAGATGAATCGTAATATTTGCATAAAGTTATACACTTAAAATTAAAGCTTTGTGTTATCGTAGGTCACATAAAATCTAAAGCAAGAGTGTGATGCTAACTTAGGAAAAGCAATTTTGAGATGAGTAAATCAAGCTCATGACAAGTCTAAACAGCAATGGGGAAGAAGGCAATGGTAAATCTCACCTTTTTACTTGAACCAGAGCCATAATATCTTAAGGAGAAAAACTGTAAATGTATATATCATGTTCAGTAAAAGCAGCTTGATTTCAGGTTGATTTCAGGTTGTTTTCAGGTTGATAAAAGAGTTGAACATGACTGTTTTTGAGCAAGGATATTAGGAATTGTTCAAACTTTTCACCCAAACTTTTGAAATTAAAGAAGTTAGTTCAAGGATGTCTAGACTAATAATAGAAAAAAGGGTAGTATTGATTAACTTGGTATTTTAAATATAATCAATGCATATTTCCAACACAACCGTCATTTTAGAGAAATAGAGAAACTTTTAAGAGCAAAACAGATAAATAAGTAAAATAAATAGCCTGAAACTATTCTTTCTATGTACTTAATAGTTGTCAGCATGTATAAATTGTTTCAAGATTTAAGACTTCGTTATGCAAATTATCAGGTTTAGCTTGTATGAGTATGACAGTTATTCTTTCATAAGATGCATATTTTGTTATTTAATATTTCACAGGCTTATCATTTTTGATAAGTGAGATTTAAGTCATCACTATCTATCAAACATAATAACGACTCTGGTATTTGAAAGAATAATTGAACTGAAGCATCAAAATGTCACTCACTCATTTGATGGTGCCACCTTTACAATATGTAACCTCCCAATGATGCCCTGTTGGTTGACTTTCCTTTAAACGATTTAGTTTTTGGACTCCTATTCAAAAGTTATAATTGAATCTCCTACTTGAAAGCCCTAGTTAAGTGGATGCATGTTGCAAGAAGGAAATAGAGGGTATGTATAAAGGAGTTGATAGTTGACGTCGAGGGCAAAAAAAATTTGTATGAGTAATGACAAAAAGGTTGTTGCAGGGTTGTTTCTACTATATTCAAAATATTTACAAGTCATTAATGACTATAAACAGTGGTAAAATGATATTTAGTGTGCTTTTGACCTATAATTGACTTATAGGCCTGAAACTGTTCACTTTTCTTATTTGAGCTATCTTAATTCTTGAATTCTGTGATTTTTTTACAATTTGTAAACTTCACTCCAAAAACTCACAAAACGCCGTTTTTGAAAATCTTTTACTTCAATTATAGCTTCATAAGTATTTTGAATGGTTAATAAATCATAAGTAGGTCTATACGATTCAAATGCGTACAAAAAAAGCTAGTAAAATAGATAATACAACATTTTGACAGAATGTCCTATAAAGATGGTGGTTATCTTGAACGAGAGGACCTTCTAAGCACAGGTTCAGTATACACAACAGGAGCAGAGCCAATATCTTTTTCATGGGAAGGGACATCATTTGTTTCGGAATAACTGCTACATTCGTTATGAGCATCTTCATCTTCTTCCATCATCACATCTTCTTCTATCACCACATCTTCAATATCGCTTTCATTGCTACTCGCACAGTTACTCTCTGTCTCTGATATTTCTTCAGTCAAGTACTCAGCATTCTCTGCATCTAAAAGATTGAAGTAGGTTTCAACATTTATTGAACTAATAGAATGCTTTTTGTGGACGTTACATTGTACAAGAGCTTCATCTAGTTTCCGGGCACATCGTTTAACCTTTCGTAGATCTGTTGAGCTGTATTTGTGGATTGACGCAAGTATTCTCTTGAAAACTTCCAGCAACTCTTCAGATACTTTTTCCAGGATCTCTCTTTCAGCTTCTTTTTTCGATTTTGCTTTGATAGACTCTACTGCTATCTGTAGATCTCTCGTTAGTAGCCAAATTCCACTCCTCATTAAACTTAATAATCTCCTCTATATTAGCAACACGATTCACAATGTCCGAGTAAAGACCTCTTTCCTTCAGCTTCTCGTCAAATAATTGATTCACTTTAGGTTCTTTGATTTGCTGCTGCTTAGACCTATATGTATTGTTGCTCCTATCTTCATTACCTTCATCATCATCATTCATCCCAATCTCTTCATCATCCAAAAAGTGTCTTTGAGCTCCTCAACAGATGGAACATTTTGAGCTAGCTCTCGAGCATATTCAGACTTACACTCTTCCCTAAGCATATACATGAGAACAAGGAATACAATAACTCAGCCTAACCAAACAGCCACATAGATCTTGAGAAATAAACTTACCCCGGGCCTTCAGCTTTTCAATGTCCCTCTTTACCCTTTTCTCGTCGACTATCTGAAGTTGCTCATCAAGATTTTTCCTTTGAGCTGTCGTCATGTCTTTTTGGAAGGGTTATTTGGCTCTCCATGCATATGTTGTAGGATTCACTGGGTTTGAATGCTTAACCATGTATTTCGGAAGAAACAAATATCCATGAGTAAGAGTGGGCACACGAAGAAGGCCGTAGTGATGTTTTAAAGCATTATGGATGCTTTTATTATTACTAGTTGTCACCATTGATAAACCTGGCTGTCCCTTTGGAAGTTTTGCAGTAAACATAGCATAGTCTTGCTCAAAATCTTCCTTCGTGCCCTGAAACTCGTCAACAGATGGAGATAGATGGAATGCATCGTCTTCTCTATATTTCCTGTATAACTCAACAGCGATCGCTTCATAGCTCATACGCAACTGTTTTTGCTCATCTCTTTGAGAACAGAGACCACTTGCTGCATAATCTTACGAGTCATTTCAGCAGGTATTTTAGCTTCTCGTGCCTTTTCGAAACTTTGAAGAAGAATTATTCGATAGGACAAGCACCATGCCTCTCTCGACTTGTCAAGCTCCTTTACATAGCTAAGCATTTTAGACAGCTTATTCATGTACGCAGAGGTGCTCAAGTAAGTGCATACAGAAAGTTTAGTCTTTTTATTGTTCCTTAGCGTATATTCAACAACTTTATGTCTATGAGTTTCAGGTGTGATACTTTTTGCCAAAGTCAGTCCTTTCAGCAGGAGCTCGTAACAAAAAATAACTGTTTCTATAGAGCTATGACAAATCAAAGGATTCAAATCCCACATGGCTCTTGTCATATAATCCACACCTACTGCGTCTAAGTTGTTGATAAAATTGTTTCGTTTATGCCAAGCACACTTTACTATCCGTACATCCCTCACCACTATCTTGCTTATAAATGTTTTTCAATGCAGAAAATGCAACACTCAATCCATTATGAGTTCCTTGGGAATAGACTATGTACTTCAATTGTTGAAATGGATTTTGTACCGCTGTTTGCTGTGTTGCCTTTACCATGGCTTAAACAAACTTCAAAATATTGCCAGTCTTCTCCCCCCCTGGTAGAAATGCAGCACAAACAAGAACAATTTTACCTTTTTTATTCTTGTAGACAACGGTAATCAAATTGACATCTGAATTCTTACAGATATTAAAAGTAACATCAATGCCAAACACCACCTGTTGCGCCAAACCAGTCAGTGAGAAAGCTGTTTCCATAAGTAAACCTTCCCTCCCATCATCGTATATAATAAAGACATTAATCATCTTACCAGTCAAATGAAAGAGAACTTCTCTTTATTGAAACTGAATATCGCTAGTCGCTTGTCTATTAAAGCTTTCAACGTACCTAATACGCTTGCATAAGTAGTCCCTTTCACATTGGTAATATATTTAGTCGAGCTGGAACTGAAACACATTGATCTGTTTCTCACAGAGATCTCATCCTTACCTTGACGCATCATCAATTGAAAAGGATAAAGGGCACTTAACCTATCGGGTTGATGCAGACAATATAGCTTGCGCATAAAAAGATATCCCAGCTGTTTCTGGAAGTTTAAGCAGTATTTAGTATGAGTCTTCTTTTGTTCAATTAAAACCATTCGATGCTTTTTACCAATAATGATTTTGTATGTTGTGAAACACTTTATATCGACAAGAGCTTCTTTCTTTCTGACACGGTCTTTGGGTGCTAAAAACCCAGTGTCTCTATAAGCACGAACTTGCTTTTCAGAGAAATCACTTTTACATAAAGCTCTCCTTCAAACACTCAATTACTTAGCTTAGAAGAGGCCACGGCACGGAAGAATGATTGTCTCGATGCTTGTTTTTTTTGTGTGACGAAGAAGAGGAAGGATTTGAGTAAACTGACCAAACGACAAAACTTGACTTTTACCTTGTTCTATCTTTTCGACGATACGTTGGGCATTTGATGCTATGATTGCAGTATATGCAACACTCACTTGTTTGAAAAAATCCCAAATTTCACCGATATTCACATGAGAAAAGTCGGGTAACCTTTTTTCTAAAGTTGGATAGTCTGAAAGCTATGACACCTTCTTCACCCTCACAGTTAGGGTAACCCACTGGAGGATTTCTTCTTTGTCTCAGAATCCCCGCAACTTTTTTGAATAGAAGTCGTAGTTAAATGTTTCGTCATTGAAGAATGCACCAAACTTATGGTAATACCAAGTGATGTAAATGGATCATAAAGTAACTGTTGGTCCATGAAAAAATAATTGCATATTTAGATCTTGAATTAGATCAATAGAGAATATGAAAATCTTTGGTATAGAATGATATGCTGGATTAAACAATAACTTTGAAGCCCTAGCCATGCCTGGGAGAAAGTAAGATCTCCTGATCTGTAACAAAATGAAAGAATCCATTAGGTCCTCCATATTTTTGCACATTAGCTTGAATGTGATCCGGGTCCTCAAAGGTTTTGATTTGATAGTATTTAGGAATATAAAAAAGTTCATCTGAAAAATGATCAAAGAATTGTTACATAAATAGTTGAATCTGTTCTGATTGATGAAGCCCATTGTTTGTTAGAGAAAAGTTTGTTGCGGAGAGTTGGTTTGTGAATAATGTTTATGTGAAATGAAATCAAAAGAGAAAAAAACTGTTACTAAAAAGGGAAGGTAGTTATCAGCATAACATGTGATCAGACGGCAGCTGCCGAGGCCGAAGAAAGTGCAAAAAGGGCGAGGAAATGAGCCCCCGCGCCCCATTTTCAATCTTGGTCGAAAACGTAGTTTTTTGGCGGGACAAATTTTCCGCACTCCACATGCTCTCGGTTTTTAGAGACTAGGCTCGCCCCAAAAAAGTGGCCCTATAATATACGTAATAAGATAAGTAATGTATATGATTGTTTATACAAGTTTTACAGAGGGTAAGAGTACCATTCTGGAGTACTATAAAGCAATCAATAACTAAGCAGCCATTCTCGACGAGGGCCAGGGTGTTGCACATCCCTAGACCCGCAGCCCCCACGGGTACATGGGGTTGGGCGAAAAGTTGCTGGCGCGACGATTTGGGGCGCACTAAACTTGGGTATTTTGTGTGCAAATTGAGAAACCCCTAACTAAGTGATTCAATACCAACTTCCACTTCACGTCCACTGCATAGTTCTAAGAGCCTCGCTTACTATTAGTTCTTACTCTGATAGTATATAAAACCTACGTTTTTCTTTTTTTTAACAACATAAAGTGGTTTATTACTAATTATATACAAAGACTATTATAGAATTGTTCATCAGAGGTATAGTTTAAACAGTGTAAATGTTTACATTGTTTCACAAGTAATCAACTGCTTCAGTGTATCGACTATGCTTGTAGTTAGTGTAGATAACAGCATCAGAGAAAAGATAAAGACCAATGTGGTTTATGCTGCCGGTAACATAGTTAGAGGTGTCAAAAGAAAAAGAAAAAGAAGAAAAAAGAACGCTGAAGGGTGGAGGTTGGTTCATCAATTGTGGAATATTTGATAAGCAGGTTTTGAAGAACATCAGTGTTCCAAGTGAATCTATTGTGTTTTCTATGCATAGCATAGAAGTTCCTCACGCAGTAAACTAAAAAACCAATAAATTTAGAGAATTCTGTATATTTTTTGGTATCCTGAGGGCAGATTAAGAATATTAGGTTGGGTGGGAGAACACCTTTAGTAAAAAATTGGAAAATTTTGACTGCTATTCGACAGTTGTGAATTGTATGACGAAGAGGTGATAAAGGTAGGGTAGCTTCGGAACAAAGAACACAAGGGTGATAGAATGTACCGTTTAATAGGCCTGTATTAAGGGCATTGAGATAATAAGCTGACTCGAGGCTAGTGAACATACAAGGTCCCAGTTTGAAGAAACGTTTCCACGTTCCTTGTAAGCCTGCAGGATTGTTTAGCCATGTTTTGGCTGTTACCTCAATGTAGTTATGGTGAGGGTGATAGATAGGTGTGTGAGAGAGGATGAAATTGAAGGAAGCCAATTGGTTTTTTGGAGCTATTTTTTTTTAACAACTAGAAGTGTCTAATTATCTATTTTATAAAAATTACTGTATCATTACCCGGTCATTACTATAAAATATTGTCTGATAACTAATGCTTTAGTGTACAGGAAATACTGAAAAGAAGATATTTTGGCTTTTGATTTAGTTAGCTAGTGAATTCGCTAGCTGTGTTTCTTGGAAGTTTCATCGTGAGTTGAGCCGAAACAATAAATACTCGAGATCATCTGGTGACCAGGTGAATTTTGATAGATTGTTCCTTTGCTGTGCATACGCAAATCATGCACAGTAGACTAAAAATTCTATGAAGTCAGAGTATTTTTGGTATAGACCATGATCTTGGGGGCAGATGAATATTGTAACGGTTGCACGTGTTTCTTCCGTGTAGAAATGAAAGATTTTGATAGCAATCGCACATTCATGAATAATGTGTCGTACCGGTGATAGAATCGATGGGTTCTGGCATAAAGGGCATGGTTTATAGAAAGTACCGTTGAGTAATCCAACGTTGAGAGCGTGTATGTAGTATGGGGATGGGATAGACTTGATGAGGAGGGAACCTATGCGGGAAAAGAACCTTTTCCATGGTTTCCCAGCTCCAGCTGGATCCGCCGCCCAAGTGTGACTACATAGTGGGATGTAGTTTTGATGCGCGTGATATTTTCTGGCCAAATGATGGAGTGAACTGAGATGGACTGTATAGTCTTTGTTTGTTTGGTAGCACTGCTTGAGTCGCAATTGGTGATAAATTTGATGATGGATATGATGTTAAGGAGAGTGAATAAGATGGGGGAGAGCTGGCGTATCAACAATAACAAAGAGAGGTGAGTTGAGTGGAGGATCGAAGATTGTATACCATGCCTGGAGGTATGGGAGGAGAGGGAAGATATCATGATTGTGGAGCTAAAAGGTTTGGGAAACCTTATAATCATAAGAGAATTAAATAATACTAGCAATCTCCTCTTTAACCGTTACTTCCTCTACAAATATATAAGAGTCAGTTTGTCCGAGTGGTTAAGGAGAAAGACTTGAAATCTTTTGGGCTCTGCCCGCACAGGTTCGAATCCTGTAGCTGACGTTTTATTTTTTTGTTTGATTTCTATTTTTTCTTGAACCTTGTGAAGGTTATATTTATTCCATTTCTTTTTTAGCCTGTATTGTTGTACTAAGCTGAAAATCCACAATGGCATTTCTCTTTAAAAGAAACCCCAAATCCTCAATAGAGGTTGTACGTCAATTGAATGAACAGGTTATCAAATTGGATGCTAGTTATGCTTCAGAAAAAAAGAAGGCTCAAGAGGAAGTGGCAAGGCACTTATCAACGTTGAAAACATTACTAAGTGGTGATGCGATGGCGGAATCTACACTTTATTCAAATGATTCAGTTACTCATTTGTGTCAAGAGATATTAAATGCTGACTTATTTTATAATTTACTGTTTTATCTTCGTTATATTGATTTTGACTCAAGAAAACTAGTTGTTGCAATCTTTAGTATGCTTTTGAACCAGCGATCAACCACTAGATCAATATTCACCGATTATTTGCTAAGAACTCCGAAGATAACGGATCTTTTGATGCAAGGACCACAAGACAGAGAAATTTCGTTGAATATGGGACTTATGTTACGTGATGCTATTAAAATCGAACAAATTTCTCACATGGTTTTAGAAAATCGACTATTCTGGTTATATTTTGACTATGTAGATAGTGATTCATTTGAAGTTGCTACTGATGCCTTCATAACACTAAACATAATGCTTCGAGAGCATGACTCAGTGGTTAGTAGTTTTTTCTCAAAAGATTTGAATACCGAAAGATTTATTCATAAAATGAATGCTTTGATCACACATGGCAACTACATTACTCGGAGGGAGTCTACTAAACTTTTGGCTGATTTAATGATGGTTAAAGCAAACTATAATCTGATGAAGAAATATATTAGCGACGTGGAGAATTTAAAAGTGATAATGCTGCTTTTGGGTGATAAATCGAAAAATATACAGGTTGAGGGTTTCAATGTTTTCAAGATCTTCGTGGCAAACCCTAAAAAAGAAAAAGCAATAATTGATATTCTGGTGAAAAACAGGGAAAAGCTACTCGACTTTCTTTATAATCTCAATATTGAAAGAAACGATGACCTTTTTATTGCCGAAAAAGAGTATATTATTCAACAAATAGAAATGCTGCCTAAAATTGTAACTTCTGAGAAAGGCTCAGAATTGTGACTCTTTTGTTATAAATACCCCATTGCTTGCAGTTACAAATGGTTGAAGAAGCTGCTGCTCGACTATTTCTCATGGATAGTTCTGTCCAAATTATGTAAAACTTTTGTAAAGAATTTATAAGAAAAGTCAATTTACAAAAGTAAGTTTGGCCAATAATAGATGCCCTCCATATTTCTGTCAATAGCCAATTCTCCTTTCAGAACGATTGAACTTAGCAAGAAGTTCAAAATAATAACATTGATATTCACATGTTTTTGAATTTCAAAATCAGAACTACCTGGCTTGTTGATGACAAATTGACTAATCTTTTGACTTATCTGACCTATACCTCCTTCTTCACACACGGCGTATATTGATAAAGTTTTGTAAGAATCATTATTCAAAAATCGTAAACTTGAATTGTTCGCTAAGTTTATTAGCTTAAAGTTCAAATCCAAAATTTGAAATTTATGTGCTGCATCAAATAGCTCCTCTGGAGTGATAAGGTCAATTTGACGATGCTTGTTGTAAAGAAAATATACTTCATACAGTGTTATCAAACCATTCATTTTTTCCAGAACGTTGTTACCAACCAAAAATTCTCCCACATCTCGGGCTAGCTCTTCGATATAAATATCAGGATACTTAGATAGATTGGTAGAACTTTTTCCTTTTTTTAATCTACTTAATGCTTTTATAGAGCTAAATTTTTGAATTGATTCCCCAAGCTCAGATCGAAGCTGAAGCTGATCCAACTTTTTCACCCATCTTTCAGATTTGATTATCAATTTCAGGTTATCATCTACAACTCGCTGGTTCATTCTATTACTTGTGAGAATACGCTTGAATTTTTGGGAGTATAAAATCAAATCGTTGGCTGTAGACATTAATTGATCGACGTCTTGAATAGACTTTTCTAATAAAACAGATACTTTCTTTCCTTCTTCAGAATGAACTTTTGTCAAACCATGTAGACCAGTTGGGGTCTCAAGTGAACTATGAAAGTTAGAGGTTCTTGGCTCTGTTGAACTTTCCAATATTTCGTTTGAACAGTGTATTTTATTTTTTAATATATCATAAAATAGATTATTCATGCCATTTCTGAACGACAATTTCACAAGAAATACATCAACTGAAGCAGTTTCCTTACAATCCAATCTAAAACTCACCAAAGATTCTTCTTGTTTCAGAGAGGGGCAGATAGATTCAGAAAGCGTAGCTCCACATATTTCACAGTATGTTAAAAAAGGGTGATTCATAAACGTGCAATTTGGGCATTGTGACTGATCGAAAGAAATCAGATCAACGTTTTCCTTACCATTCAGTTGGCAATGTAGAACATTTTCAATAAACTTGTAATCAGGAGCAACACCACAATTTTCACATGAGATTAGTACACGATGCTTTGACTTCATTTCTTGTAACTTAGTCTCAGTTATCTTTCCATCATTAGAGTAAGCACATATCGGACACACCCATGTGGCCATATATACAGTTTTAGGGCTAGTGAGTGTGGCTGAGCTTTCTTTTAAAATGATTGATATTTTCGGACTCGACCTGATGAACCCTTTACTCAATTCAACGTTCAGAATTTGATTGTAGCTTAACGAGAGTCCATCTCTCTTTCTGATGTCACTCACATATATCAATCTCTTGTTTGTGAGATACACTCTCCCAGATTGATAATTTGTAACTTTGTAATTTCCTTGATATAGACCAACATTCGACTCCACAATAAGATCATGTTCACCAGGCTCAAGCACTGGCTTACCATTTGAGGTAAGTAATGCTTTTTTCCAAAACTCAGAGGTGAAGTACATGTCGTGACACAGAGTTTAGTCTTTGAAACGAAGCAACAGCCTCATTTTAGTTGACTGACAGACTTAGGGAAATTCAGTGGCGCGCCTTTACATAATGAATACAAAAAAAAAAGAATACATGTTGACAAAATGTTTAAATATAAAATGCTACTGATATACTATTTAATATAACAAAAATAGATTTCCATAAATAACATTCAACTTATTCAGTCAAGATACTAATCATAAAGGCCTATAAGTTATGGCTTCGTTTGAGGATAGATAAGCGAATAAAGCAGAACGATTAAGTTTGACAGTTCTTCCAATTGTTCCATACCTTGGAAGATAGGAAGAGGATTATCCTCATATTTTTGTTTATACTGCTCATGATAAGCTTGCTTGTTCATGATATTTCTGAAAAGCTCATGAAAATATTCAGTAATCTTTGCTGCTTCACTTATACATTCGTTGTTTTGGGGGCCCAATGAAATAATCAATGTAATAACTAGGCGAAGAACTGATATATGCACGTCGTACGAAAGAGCAAATTTTGTCACTGTGTAGTGAACAGAATCAGGTCTCATTTCTTCACGCATAAAGCCAATCCCTGGAGATCTTGTATAAGCTTGAAAATCAAATGCACTATCAGTAAACAAGTTTTTACTTTCTTGTACTATTTGAAAGAGCCCATTGGATAATAACAGCTGCGCACCTGTTCTACTCTTTGCTATTCTCGTCAAAAGACTCAATACAGCTTTGAGGTAAGTGAAATCGTAGAGACATAGTTTCTTCGTTTTATCATCAATTATATCAGTTGATGTTTCCATTATCTTGTCAAACAATCTCAATTTCTGAATAAGTATACGTAAGTAGCTTTCGTTGAACATAGACTGAAAAATAAACTCATCGCTTAAGTATTTTGAGTCACTGAAGAGCTTTACAAGTGATTCCAGTAATGTTATAGACGTAATACGACTGGAACCTTCACCTACCACAGAATCGTTTTCAACTTTCTCGAATATCCTACAATCAGAAGTTGTAAGGAACATGCTGAGATCTGTCAAAATAATCTGATTCAGAGCAACTTGATCAATAAAACTTTTCACTAAAGTGTAGAAATCCGATCTCAAAGATGCAGACAAAGACGCTCTTATTATACCAGTAAAGCACACACGAAAGATAGGAAACAACCTCTCTAACTCAACTGTCAAAGAATGTGTCAATTTTTCATCATGGAAGAGGTCTGATTGAAGTAATCTAACACATAGGGACACCAAGGGCTCAGCAAGACTAATATCAAGCGTAAGATATGTATCAATAAGAGGCACTGTAATTTGTAGAATGCTGTAAACTAAATTTTGTCTCGCACTTTTCGACAAACATACATAATCCACAATCATTTGAATCAGTAAACACCAAGAGTTGGTATAGCTTGATACTGCTAGTTTGAATTCATCGAGCAACATCGAACATATCACCGTATTTTTCAAATTTGCTGTTTTTTCAATGAAATATGTATCACTCAGTTTGCTTGTTGCTGTAGAACGGTCTTTGGCATTCAGTGAAATAAGATTGTCAATCACCTTTAGTTGATAGGTGACAAAAGGATATGAGTCTTGAAATTCTTCGGCTGATTCTATCTGCCTAAAAATATACTGAAATTTGAAAAACTCAGAGAACGAATCAAGTTTCTCAATTTTGTTCTCTGTTTTGAAATCTAATACATTTAGCATAGAAAGTAATTTAGAACCACCCACAGAAGGACTCGTAAAATCGATTAATGTATGTTTGTAGGCAGCTAGTAAATAAGTTTCACCAGAATCCATCAAATCATGTATATCAATTGCTAAGAGTTGCAAACAAGAATCTCTGATTGATATTAATGAATTTAATGTACTCAATCCCCCTTCCAAACAGAATCTATTTTTTATGTTTATGCTGCCATTGAATGTATGTCTGTTAAAAATAGTGTCGGTGTTGAAACTTTGCAAATGCTGAGCTATGAATAGAAAAAAGTTAAATGGTTCTGTTGAAGTAATGTTTTCCCCTGCACGTAGGTAAGCAAGTATTTTCTTGGATATGAGATTAGATTTGCTTAACTTAAGAAGAATATTTAGTGAAAGTGAGCATAGTTTCACTAGTGGATAATCCACACTCTGACATTTGAAAACAGCTGGTAAATTCTCTTTTAAGCTTTCAAGAATAAAACCCAGTAACGATCTGCCGGAAGCTATTGTTGTCTCAGATTTCTTTGAACCAAAATCCATTTTTTTAGTGTTGAAACCTAATAAAAAATGAGAGATTGATGGTTCTTTTTGCAAAGGTTCTAATTTATCATTGATGAACTTCAAAATAGCCAACTTCATGGTTATTGAGTTGTCACTTTTCATTGTGAAAGAAAAATGTTGAATAAAAGACGATCTAATTCTAACGGACTCATCTATAGTTTCAAAGATCGATAACAATTTATTTTTCTCTACTAACGTTGTACCCGACATAAAATATGCATCACTGAATTCTTTAGAGCAATAAAGTTTGGAGAGAATTGATAACGATGTCATAACAAGAGACTGCTTGTCTGAGCCAACAAAGAGGGCAATCTTAGCTAAAAGAGGAAGATTCAATAAAAATGATTGACAGACATTTATTGGGCCTGACGTATGGATACCTCCAATATCAATGTATGGATTATCTGGTAAACGTAAAATCGGAAGAAGGTCATCAGCAAAGAATTTTTCATATTGTATCAAGTGATCTATAAATTGGAGGTATTTTTTTATCAACAATATTTGGGGAGAAGTTTCCGACTCTTGATACACTTCTTCTATATCAATTTTGAACACATTAAGTAAAGCATTCATTACTTTACTTTTGAACAAAAATGTAATTACAGCACTACCAGGGTGTGCCTGCAAAAATTTGATAAAGTTTTTTGATTCAACAATGCGATCTAAATCTTTGATTCCACAAATTGTAGAGTTTATAATAATTTCGGGATCAAGTTGTAAAATGCAATTTTCTAACAATTCTATAATCGCAAACTTTAAGTTTATGTTATCAATTTCATCCATTTCAGTTTGATCTAACTCAGGAAGAATATCTGAACAAACAAAATCCAAATAACACCAAATTCCTGGTCTTCTAACTGCATTTCCTAAATCCAAAGGAAATGACAGGGTTAAAGGTTCTATAACTCTGACAGAAGCTGAGCTTTCAACAACGAGCCTTTTCAGTAAGCAAACATAACCGTATATATGTTGGTAGTTGACAAGTTTTTTTTTGATGGCTTCCTTTGGAAAGCTCGATGATCCAAACATGTTTTTGCTGCTAAAAATCCAGCCATCCAGGATTTGCCAAAACTTGCTTTTTTCGGAGGTTGCATCGCCAACCAAACAGCTGAGCAAAATAAGAATACTTCCAGTGAGAGATGTATTCATATACAAAAGCTTGGTTAAAATGCGCAGCAATTGACAGTTGTCGCTATCCAACAACTCTTTTCTGGCGTCTTCACTATTACGTGCAACTTCCGCTAAAACTTGGAAAATTCCTGAAATATAGATGATCGAATCTTCTCCAAGTTCGGCGACAACCTTCCTGTGCCCTTTCACATTCAGTGAACTTTTAGAAAATGACTCCAATGCATGATCAGAGGCAGCAGTCAACGCATCCAGGTAATAGTTCAAAGTTGAGTATATTGTAGACCAGCTAATCGAAGGATACTTGGTGAAAAGTGTAGAATTATGTCTGGAATTGGCCGCCAATGTGGTACTTGCATTACTACTCTGAAGAAAACTAAAAACATTGATTGCATTTTCTTTTCCCGACGCTAAAGCTGATAATAGCATCGAAAAAGTTGACATGATAAGAGGAGAATTGCACTTTGAAGCCCACTGCAAAAAACCGTAGAAACTGGTGTTGCTTTCAGCCCAAAGTAGAGAAACATGTGATTTTCGGCCATAGTAAAGATAAAACATGGCCATATACAATCTTTCAAGATCGGCATTCTCACTCAGAGTTTCTAAATCAAAGACCTCTGATGAGATCAAGAGGTCTTCTTCAGCATCCCTCAATTTAGTCATTATGAATGCAGCAGTAGAGATAAAGGAGTGAGAAAAATCTCTCAAAGTCAAACAAACAATCTCTACATAATGATCATCAAGTTTTATTTTTTCGTTTTTATTAAAAAGTGGAAGCATATTGCCATTTGTTGTTTTCAGATACTGCTTATCACCATAGGCTCTATCCTCATCACTATCTAATAACTTGATTGGAGCTAATTTTGGAATATGTTGTTGCAGAAACGACCGGAAATCATACAGTGGTTTGATTTCTTTGCACAATGGTGAATCAATCATTGAAGTATCTGCACAAATGCAGAGAAGTTGTTCTAATGCACCAGCTTCAATGCATATTTGAATGGGCTTTTCAACAGCAGAGATAAACTCAAACTTTTCAGTTCTTTTGGGATCTTGTTTGCACCAATGGACAAAGTTAGTAAGAAAAGCCAAGTAGACCAAAGCCTTGAATGGAGTTTCAGAGAATTTCTCGGGATCAGCAATAGAGTTGAGCACAATAGAGTGAATCTCTTCCACATCCTCTTCAGGAAGTGTATCAATTTTCGCAACATAGCACAACAAAGCAGGTAGAAAGCACACCATTGAAATATCCGCAGGGTCAAACGTGGTCAAATGTTCAATAAAATTCTTGAAGTGTTGAGTAGTGAAACTTTTGGCGTCGGAGACATTACAAACAAATCCAAAAAAAATCTCACCAAGCAATTGATACTCTTTAAACATCATATTTCGTTTATAGTTAACAGATTTCATTTCTTTCGAATGTGGATGGTATGTTCCTAGTAACTTACTACGCTCAACTTGATCTTGTAACAATTTTAAATCCTCTTCAACAACGGTAAATGATGATAAAATCCGGGCACCGGCAAAATTTCCTGTTTCAACAATTTTGTCCAATATTGTGGAGTCAAACTTCTTCAAAGGTATATCTGTCAGCTTTAAAAACTGAGTTGAGGACAAAGTTTCATTACAAACATAAAAGGAAAAAATTTGCAATATCAAAATATACCTCTTAAAAAATGCAGCTATGGCTGAATCAACATATGTGGTTCCCAAAACCATCTGTTCATTGGCAGTGGAGAAATATAGAAGCTCTGCAGCTAGAAGTTCATCCAAATTGAGTTCATCAGCAACTTGAATACTGTTCTCAATGAACTGTTTATTGACTTTGTAGATACTACCATCTGAAAACTCAATTTCCCCTGTTTCTAAGGATTTTCTACTTGAAGTTGATTTTCCTTTTTTCAGTAACAAATTTGTTAAATCGTCGAGTAATTCAGAAAGGAGTTCACGCTCGACCACCTCATTTTGCTCAGCAATGGCATCATATAGGGCTTGAAAAGGTGCTGTGGACCAGTGTAGAGTCATAATAGAGTTACCAAAAAATCAAGCACAACCTTTGTTCAGATTTTTTCAATAATCAGCAAACATCAAAGAAGCAGATACACAATACTGATAATCTTCTCTCTAAATGTTTTTTTTTTTGGTTCATGAGACACATTTTGGGATGTAAAAAAACAAAGATCACTACACCACGTGACCAAAACAAAAATGAGTTTTGAGTTTCAGATGGCATTAGTACAGGTTACAACTAAAGAAATCTTAATATTTTATAGATGGTCAGTTAGCAGACTAAAAATGATTGAAAATGATACCAAAATACCTTCCATTGAATTAGATGACATAACTTTGGTGGAACGCTGGCATCAACCAGTAAAACAAATATACTCTTCGAATGATATTTCAAGTTTTCTGAAATCTAAAGCTATAAACAACATTGATGCTATTATTTTACATATCTGCTCCAAAATATCTTTAAAAAAAGTTTGCTTAGGAGCTTTAGATGTGAAATTTGTTGACTTTGAGAAAAATAACTCATGTAGTAAAGATATAAATGATAAGACTGCTGTTCCAAAAGCGCCACCATTTATTGACGAGAGCCAATGTTCGAATCTTCAGCCAATAACGAGAACAGTCGTTAAAATTTTGAATGACTTAATTGAAATTGAGTTAGAAACTCCACCTCGTTCAGGACCAAGGAGGTATGGAAATCTTGCTTTTCGAGATTGGCACGATAAATTCCATATAAGGTGTGATAAAATGTTTGATGAATCATTTCGACAGTATTTTGACACCGAAAATAAAAAAATGAACTATGAAGGGTTCAAAACAGAAGTTTTATATTATTTTACTAGTGCATTTGGCTCAAGGGAAAGAATGGATTATGGAACAGGCCATGAATTGGCGTTTATAGCATTTTTAGGATGCCTTCAAATGAGTAGGCTTATTAATCCTGAAAGTATAAGTGGTTATGATTATCTTTTCATTCTTGCTAGATATTATGATTTGGTAAAGTCACTTATATTGAACTATACGTTAGAACCTGCTGGTTCACACGGAGTATGGGGTTTAGATGACCATTTTCATTTGATTTATGTCTTTGGATCTTGTCAGTTGATTGATTTTAATAAAATTGGGGAAGATATAACAGGTGATTATTCTGAGGATCATGCAAAAGTTTTGAATTTTAGGATGGGATTGAGACCATCTTCAATTTTAAATACTGAAATTTTGAAAGAGTATCGTTTATCAAACCTTTATTATAATGCAATATCTTTTATCAAGAAGGTCAAATCTGGTCCTTTTGCTGAGCACTCTCCTTTGCTTTATGAAATTTCATCAAACAAAAGCTGGGAGAAAGTTGCACGTGGGATGCTTCGAATGTACTATGGTGAAGTTTTATCAAAGTTTCCTGTTGTCCAACATTTTTACTTTGGTGGAGTATTTTACCCTTGGACTGATAATGATGGGAATCCTTTAAAGTCATCAGAAATAAGTTCTACTGAACGTCCCGATTTAGCTAATTTAGCTTCAAAAGTACATAATGACTCGAGTACCACTTTGAGGAAACCAAATAATTTCAATACTTTAAGATCTTCAATGAACCATTTCCAACAATTAGATAAGAGAGATAAAACCAAAAGCGCAATAACCAATACTAGGGCACCATGGGCAGACAGATGATCGATTTATAGAGCGTTGATCTTACTAAGGAAATGATATAAATTGAAATAAGAGTTCATAAATATGTTTTGTATATTATTTTTGCGTATAAAATTGATACAAATATTTAACTTCACTTAACTTTGAGTCTTAGTTTGTTGCATCCCCAAAAGCTTTATCAAAATCGGTAAAGACAAATCTATATCTTACATCACCATTCCAAGCACGAGTGAGTGCAGATTCGCAACCTTCTTCAGAGATTGGAACTGTTTCAACCCATGGAACGATATTATTTTCTGCAGCTAATTGAAACATTTCTATAGCTTCAGGTCTTGATCCTAAAGCTGATGAACAAAGACAAGATCCATTATTGAAAAAGGTAAATGGAGAAACATTGTATTTTTCTTCAACTGATGGTAAACCAACAGAGCAAAATCTTCCGTGTACTTTTAAAATTGAAATAAAAGCATCAATATTTAAACTTGCTAAACCAATTGCGCAATTCAAGATGAGATCGAATTGATCAAAATATTCTTTCTCCCAACCTTTATTACTTGTTGCAATGAAACCTTTTGCACCTAACTTATAAGATTCTTGCTCCTTGGAGTTTGTTCTTGAGAAAACGTAAGCATCTGCACCTAAAGATTTGCAAAACTGAACAGCCAAATGACCTAATCCACCTAAACCAATGATTGCAACTCTTGGGGTTTCACCATTTGGTAAATTTTTTGGAATAAATTTTTTCAATGGAGAAAATACTGTTAAGCCAGCACAACATAGAGGAGCTGCATGGATTGATTTTAACTTTGAAGGTATTGGAAAGCAAAAATGTTCATTAACTCTAACATGAGAAGCATAACCACCTTGTGAGATAGTACCATCAGGATATTTTGAATTATAAGTTCCAAGAAAATGAGGGCAATATTGTTCATTGTTATTCTTACATCTATTACACTGTAAACAAGCAAAAGCTTGAGCACCCAAACCTACTCTATCTCCAATTTTATGTAACGTAACCTTTGGACCAACTTTAATAACTTTACCAATAATTTCATGACCGACAACTTGCGGGTAATTGATTGAACCCCAACCATGATCACCACCTTTGACTGTCATTATATCTGAACCACACAGACCGCAGCATTCAATTTCAATGTCAATGTCATTATCTTCAAATTTTTTGGGCTTATAGGTTGTATATTTTGGTTTGTTCCACTCTTTCGAACTTTGAACAGCAAAACCAGCAAATTCCTCGGGATAATTAATCATGATGATTTGGTTTACAAGGAGGTAAATACATAATAAGGGGGAAAGAAACACGAACCGAAGACCAATACTCCCTTTTCATGACAAAATAGCGGGTAATTAAGCTTATATACTTGGTGAGAGAAGTGGAATATCATCCATCTATCCATGCTTATCATTTCAGCCTGTATTATTATACCTTCCTAATCTGGCAGGTTTGCCGAGCGGAAAGGCCGATGTTGCATCGCCTACTTTTGCGCTGCCGACACGGGGCAAAAAACGCACAAGCAGAAATGAAATACCACGCCCTACCCGACAGCCGACGGCCAAGTCGATCGACGTCCGACGATTGACGACCGCCGACGACCGACGACCGACGAGCAACAAACAGCCGCCGACGATCGACGCGGGTCTCGTTAGAGGAAAAGAACCGTGACAAGACATGACATCATCCGTCAATGACGTCAGCGGCGGCGGCGGCGGCGGCGGCGGCGGCGGCGGCAAGCGGACCAATCGGGCGGCCTGTCCGCGCTGGCGCCGCGCCGCGCGACCGCTGGCCCATCGAGCCCTAGAGGTTGCATTGAATAAGGCCCCGGAAAAACCCGTTTCCTGCCCACGCCGGGGAAAGGCGAGACTCCGTGTGGGCAGGAAAAACATGCGTGCTGTGCAATTTGCGTTCGCCGCAACTATACGGCATTCCTATAGGCTTGCTACTTAGCTTAACCTTGAAACTCAAATTATTTTTTGTTTCACATTGACCAGGAAACCTTATCCTAGGTCTCCCACCTTTCCCATATACACGTTAATCCACTACGTAATAGCTAAGTAATCTCACGCTACATCTTTCTTTCCCCACACTTGATCATTCCTTCTACGTTTTCTTTGTTCTCTCATGATTGCGCCAGGGGGCCTTCCCCAAAGTCTTAAAAACATGCTTTTGCTGTCTCTTACCCCACCATCAATTCACTTATAAAGTGTTAACGGTCCCCCATTTCTTTACAAATTGCTTTTCGAAGCTCTATTCTGTTGTCTTGCTATTCTGCTCCTAATTTTTTCTCTTTAAGTTAATTTTTCCACTAAAATATACGATTTCTTTTTTAGGTGTTAACTAGCTAGATACTTAAATCAATATGTCATCATCATCAACGCATTCGCCAAATAATTCAATTTTTGATGACGACAAATTGGATAATCAATCCAACAAAAATCTCAATATCAATAGTCCTCAAACCCCGCTAAGATTGACTTCATTACAAGGTGTTCCAGGAGATGACAAATTAAAGGAATCTTACTCTGATCCTTTACCTGAATTGCCGGAAGATGTTTTACCTCTCACTAGATATTCTGCTCTATCCGATATTTCAACATTAGGTTTAAGAGGTAAAAAATTACAATTCCTTATAACTGCTACATGTGTTATTGGTTTCTCACTTTTCGGTTATGATCAAGGTTTGATGGCAGGTATCATTACTGCTCCTCAATTTGTTGAGACTTTCCCCGCTGTTGGAGGCGAAACTCATCACGCTACTGTTGTTCAAGGTGCTGTAACTTCTTGTTATGAATTAGGTTGTTTCTTTGGTGCCTTATGTGCAATGTACCTTGGTGGTAAGTATGGTAGAAAGAAACTTATCATTTTTGGTTCATTTGTAATTATAATTGGTGCAATAATTTCCATTTTCCCATTTAAAGGTCATTGGGCTTTAGGTCATTTTGTTATTGCAAGAGTTGTAACAGGTTTTGGTAATGGTTTCAATACTGCTACTATACCAATCTACCAATCAGAATTATCAGAAGCTAAAAATAGAGGTAAATTGGTTAATTTGGAAGGTTCATTTGTTGCTGTTGGTACTTTAATTGCTTATTGGACTGATTTTGGTTTATCTTATGCTAGTGGCTCAGTTTCTTGGAGACTACCTGTTGCTTTACAAGTTATCTTTGCTGCATTTGTTATGTTTCTAATAATGGGTTTACCTGAATCTCCTAGATTTTTAATTACCAAGAAAAAATTAACGGAAGCACGTTTTGTTTTATCTCAAGTTCATGATATTTCAATCAATGATGAAGATTTATTACAAGAAGTGGTTCTAGTTAATGATGCAAATAATAGATTTTCCAAAGAATTAAGTTTTAAAGAAGTCTTCAAACCTTCAAAACATCAATATTTAAGAAGAATGATTATTGGTGCTTCTGGTCAATTTTTCCAACAATTTACAGGTTGTAATGCAGCAATCTATTATTCAACAGTTTTATTCGAAACAACAGTTGGTTTATCGAGAAGACTTTCCTTAGTTTTAGGTGGTGTTTTCGCAACAGTTTACGCTTTAGCAACAATTCCTTCATTTTTCCTTGTTGAGAAAGTGGGTAGAAGGAAATTATTTTTAACAGGTGCAACTGGTCAAGGTATTTCATTCCTTATAGCCTTTGCTTGTTTAACCCAAGATGATAAACAAACAGCAAAAGGTGCAGCATTTGGTTTATTTTTATTTATTACTTTCTTTGCGTTTACTATGTTACCATTACCTTGGGTTTATCCACCAGAAATTAATTCAATGAGAACAAGAACAATGGCAACATCGGTTTCAACTTGTACAAATTGGTTATCTAATTTTGCCGTTGTCATGTTTACACCAATTTTTATCAATCAATCAAAATGGGGTTGCTACTTATTCTTCTGTCTTTTAAATTTTATCTATATTCCATTCATTTATTTCTTTTACCCTGAAACTGCTGGTAGATCTTTGGAAGAAATTGATATTATTTTTGCTAAATCTTATATTGAAAAAATTCCAGCTTATAAAGTTGCAAATCAAATGCCAAAACTTAATAATAGAGAAATTGAAGAAGAAGGTATTCGTTTAGGATTATTTGATGATGATAATTTTGTTGCTGATTTCGAAACTCATGAAGCTGAAAGTATTTCATTATCAAATAGATCAAATAAATCGAATTCAGTTCAAGTAGATGTTTGATCTCTAGAGAAATTACTCCTCGATTAATGATATTTAATGTATAAATAGTTTATGTCTTTTTTTTTCTTAATCTTTATAATAATTTACTAATCACTTTAACGGAAATTTTCGAGATTATCAATATTAATACTCTAATATTAATACTCTCATTTCTACATTAGTGAGCTCCTTACTCCAACTTCAGTACTACCTTCTCCATCTTTCATCTCTCCAGGTCGTTTACTATTCTCAAATTTTTCATAAATATTTTGAAGTTTTGCTAATTCTTTTACTGAAATAGATTTTTTAGTCTCATTTAATGACTCTTTCATTTGCTTCAATGTTATTGAAATGATTTTCTTGTTTATTGATGAATTTGGAATTTTCAACGAGCTTGAATCTGTTTTAGTATTTTCTGAAAATGCATCAACTTTTCTCTTAACTTCACTTGAAATGATTATCTTCCTCATCCCTTCATTAATAGTGGACGGTAATTTAGTTGTGAATTTTATATCACCCTTTCTGTTCACTTTATCATTATCTTCCTCATTAGTATCTTCTTCAGCATCTAGTTTGACATGAACACTTTTCAAATAGGCATTATAGATGACAGCTTGTAAATCAGCACCTGTATAACCGTAAGTGGATTCCGCAATTTCAATCAAATCATCTTCATTTTCCAATATAAAAGAATTACTCTTCACAATAGTTTTCAAAATATCCAACCTGTCCTCATAATCAGGTAAATCACAGATAACACTTTTATCCAATCTACCAGGTCTTAATAAAGCTGAATCAATTAAATCTGGTCTACTCGTTGCAGCTAAAACATAAACCCCATCTAAACCTTCTGCACCATCCATTTGAGTTAAAAGTTGATTCACAATTCTATCAGTAACACCTGTAGAATCATGCCCTCTTTTAGGTGCAATAGAATCAAACTCATCAAAAAATAAAATACAAGGTTTAGCACTTTGTGCTCTTTCAAATAATTCTCTAACAGATTGTTCACTGGCTCCAATATACTTATTCAAAATTTCAGGACCTTTGACAGAGATAAAATTCAAACCGCACTGTGAAGAAATTGCGGATGCAAGCATAGTTTTACCACAACCTGGATAACCGTACAATAAAATACCAGATCTTAATCTCAATGAACATTTAGCGAAAATAGGTGCATATTTAGTTGGCCATTCAAGAGTTTCAAGTAATATACGTTTCACCTCTTTAAGACCACCAATATCTGTCCAGTTTGTGGACGATTTCTGTAATTTCACACCTCTTAACGCTGTAGGTGTGTATCCTTCAATAGCAGAGAAAAAATGAGACTTTTTCAAGATCTGATCTTCTTCGCTTATCATTTGGTGAAAAGCCCTGTCGAGTAAAATTGAAAGATCTTGAGGAAAGTATCCATCTAGCTCGCTTGCAACATCAACAATATAATTGTTAATTTGCTCATCAATAAAAATGGAATACTTATTATTAGCTAGTTTTAAAAGAATTTCACATATCTGTGTTTTGTTTGGTGGTTCCATCGCAATTTCTTCATCAACAAAATGTTTCTGAAAAATTTTTTGATTAATTGATTCTCTAGATTTGGCAGTTACTAGTATTGATAAACGATTTGCCAATATCAGCTTATTAAATTTCTGAATTAAAATTTCTGTAAGCTGGGAGCTTGCACCAATATCACTATGCTCAACCTCCTTTGGAATGACTTTGTCAAGATTATCCAGTATAAGTAAAGATGGGGAATGCCAAAAACATTGCTTCGTTGCTCTTTCCAGAAGACTTGCAATAAACTTATTTTTATCAGTAGTATCCTGACCTTCATCTTTATCTTCGTTTTCATTAACAGATTCGCCATCTAAGTCGGTTTCTATAGTAGGTTTATTGAAATCTAAAGTCTTGGTGTAAATTCCTTTAGATTTAAACTCTTCAACAAGATACCTGCACAACAATGATTTACCGCATCCCGATTTTCCGTATAAAAAAGTTGAAACACAATCTAACAACAAATTCCTCACCTCAGTAATCTTCTTTTCCTGCCCATAAATGTTGATATCGGTCTTAGAATCACAAATAGTATCTCTCTGAATTCTACTTCTTGGCAATAACACATCCCTTCCAATTTTAAGTTGAATGTGAGAAAAGTTATCAGTTTTGGGTATAATGTCATCATTTTGGTCGTCTTGTTGCAACAATGTCCAACCTATGGTTTTTGACTTTTTCAAACTAGAGATGCGCTTTAAAGACTCGTTCTGGATTTCAAGTATACCTCCATGAGGAAGAATTGTATCAATTATAGGAAGCTTCATTCCGTCAGTTATAGGAGAATTAACTCCAAATAGTTCAAATAGCATTCTCGTCATAGTTTCAACATCCTGGTTATATGATTCTTGTTTCCTTTGTTTCTGTGCCAAAATGCTTCCATTCAGCTCCAATTTATCTTCGTTATTTGTATTTGATTGATCTGAATCTTTTATCTTATGTATAACAAGCCTGCAATTGAGTACATCCAGTTTCATGGATTTTCTATTGTAAGGTTCTACAATAACTTGTTCACCGCATGTATTTTCAATTCCCAAACTAACTGCTAATAGCGGTGAAATTAATAGTGAATTTTCACTTACTTCATTGATTATATCATGTGCTGAATTCTCTGGCAAATCATTTTCCGATAACTGTACAAAGCTTGCAACTAAAAAGTTACCAAAACAGTATTCGGAGAGACCCATTTCAACTTCTTTGTTTGTAACATGTCTAGCGCGTTGAGGTGTACCTGCACCTTCTAAAACTTTTATCTGGACAAACTTGACATTTTCGTACTTTGCAATTTTCTTTCTACTGTAAACTGTATAATTCACTCCCTTGGGGTAAATAACAGATCGTTTTATCAAAACTGGTGATCTAAGATCAGCTTTATGACTGTGTATGCTTGTTTTCCTTTTAGGTCTTATAGGTGTCTTTTCTGAGTCTGACAAATGAACACTGTGTGGTTTTGGAATAATATGTAGTTCCGTATTATTTCCAATCTTTACAAAATCAGATTCAGTTTCATCAACTTTGATTTTGACAACTCTGAAAGTTATTGAACCTGTATTGGAGGAGGCAGTTGGGTTAGCATGAACTAGTAGTAACTGATCCTTTCTGACACACCTCACTTGTGATAAGAAATTAAATTCTATTGCTTGAGCATAAATCTCGGTTAGCTCCCAATCATAGGTAGAGGCTGGTTCGATTTCAACAGTGGATGAAGTAGCAGAGAGTTGAGTGAGTGAATTGATGAGAATAAGATCTATGTCAACTCTGACTGTACTGCCCTCTTTGATATTCAATAACTTGGCGTATTGCATATCAATCTCTACTGTATTCATTTCTTTGGTCGTGTTTCCACTCCATCCAATAGTTACTATCCTTTCATCACTATTGTAATCAAAGATGTGAAATATTACCTGTTGGACCAATAAATTTGTAGAATCAAGAATTGGGTATATGAAAGAAGATGGAACATTGATCAAGCAATTATTCAAGGATCTCCATTCCACTCTTGCATCAATCCCGAGTGACATCAAAAGTTATGGAAGCCTGTGTGAAAGATGATTTTGCAAAGCTGACTTATCTGCAAATGATAGTAATTCTTTCAGTAAATTGGAGAAATGCTTAGTACCTCGCGTCAATCGACGCGCTTTTTGTCAAGTAAGTCCCAGAGACTGTATGCATCTATTGACTTGCCGTAAGTTGCATGAAGACTCTCTTAGATTAGGGCATCGGGACTAATATATACTATCACTACTTCTAAATGCTAGAGAGGGTAGTACTTTTTATAAAATGTAAAGACACCAGCTGTCGTTTTTGGTGAAGGAACGATTACGCGGAGATTCTTTGCTTATAAAAGGAAAAATTGATTTTAGTATTGGTCAAGAAGAGAATATTTTGGTCCCAAAGGAGATTTTTGATATTTTGTTCAAGGGATCGTGCCTCTTTAGAGCATATCATCAACGCATTTTGTGCCTTTTGGTAATTTCGGAGTTTGATGTAATAAATGTTGAATATAGGTCGATATTGGATTTAATTTATGAGCTTGAAGGAGTGGTGGGTTCAAGGGGGTATGATTTATAAATGTGAGTATGAATTCGGATGTCGTGCTAAGGTGGCGGTACTGTAAAGGTGGAGTGTACCTTGTTCCAAATCATTCTTATTGAACTGTGAGATGTGATTGTTTAGATCTGGTTAGGTGGTTTTATCTACCTTTCAGTTATCGTTCAAGATCAATGAGACCAAAAACTTGTAACCTTGAAATTTGCCAAAGTTGACATCACTCCTATAAATTTGGTTTTGTGGCTGGAGAGAATGATGCCTCTTAGGTGGTGTTGAAGGTTTAAAATAGAGGGCTTCAAGTAGAGTTTGAAAAGAAAGAGGCTTTTTAGAAGGCCTTATCTTACCCCACAGCATAATCGAAGTGCATTTTTGAAGAAGAAACGATGGCTGAGCATTGTTTCAATGGTTTGATGTAGTACTGAATTGATGAAGCTGTAACGATATCCAAATTTACGTAGTTGAATGTGTTGGAGGAAAAGGGTATCAAACGTTTTGTGGAATTGAAGAGTATTAATGAAGAATTTGAGGGAGAATGAGTATTATGGATATGGTGAGCCGATTTTGGTGTTTTCAATATGAAAGCTCGTCTCCCTTCTAAAGTAGAAAGCTTGCTGGTGTTTTCCATAAAGTTTGCTGAAAAGAGGCATTGCTCTTCGAGTAAACTCTGCTTCTTTAGACGAAAGGAAGAGTATGATATTTACTTTTCCGATTAAATCAACTATAAAATCATTACAAATAAGACTATTGAAGCGTAAAAATCTTATGTTATCATCTGAATAGGTGAGATCTTATGAATATTTTATTTCATACATGTAACATTAGTGAGAGATAAACGCAGGAAACATGTGAAATGTTAAAAAATAAATATGAGAGCCTCAATTAATTCGAAATATAAACCAATAAAGTTTAATTATACTGTGAGGGCAAAATGGGAGAGTATATAAGAGAATACTAAAATTATAGGTTAGGCGCGCCCTTTTTAGATGGCGGCGCAGCCGAAATTTTTGAGGGGCAAAGGTGCTGGGGCGGCCCAGAACAACGCTGACGGCCTCGCCTGGGGGGAAAACGGGGGGAAAACGGGGGGCCTGAGGGGGGGCTTGAGGGGGCCACAGAGCTGTGTTAACGCCGAC
>JANIWQ010000044.1:0-75741 GCA_030555725.1 Pichia sp. yHMH446
GCAGCCCCGCGGCGAGCAGCAGCGCCAGCGCCGTCGCCGCTGCGAGGACGCGCCGCTGCGCCGCATCGACAAACGCCTGGCTGCGGAAGTCGATCGGCATCTCGAGCAGGGACTGCAGCTGGGGGAGTGAAATGTCCATCGTGGGGAGGGGAGGAGGGGAGGAAGTTGGTGTGGAAGGTTGGCGTGGAAGAGCAGGAGCAGGAGCAGGAGCAGTAGAGTAGAGCGCGTGCGAGCGACTTGTAGATGCGCTCAGCAATTACGATGCAGAGCAGGATCATCACGTGGCATATCACGTGCGCGATGATGTGTTCCCACGTGACATTCACGTGACCGTTATTTTCCCCATTTTTTCGGGACAACGCGGGGGAACTCGGCGGCGGAGTTGCAGTTGTGCCGAGCGGAGTTCGCGGGCGCTGGACAGCTCCGCCGGCGTGTGGGGTGTGGGGTAGCTGGCGGGGCAGGGCACAGCAGCATATTTAAACCGGCTTGTCCGCAGAACTGGACAGGACAGCACAGCACAGCACAGACAGGACACGATAGAACACACTTCTAACCATCACAAACAACTATGAAACAAACAGTACTCCCACAGAACGTCGAGCCGGACCCCCACCAGCTCATCTGGGCAGAGCGTGCAGCTACCACTTTCCCGCTCAACGAAATGCACGCCTTCCTCGAGGGCTCCCCCGAGGAAGCGGTCCACACGCTCACGCTCATGCAGCAGATAGAGAGAGACCCCATTCTCAGTGTCAAGCCGGAATACTACGAGCTGACAAAGGATGAGCACAGAGAGATAACCGCCAAGAAAATAGCGCGAATGGCTCAGTATATGGAGCAAGATGCTCCCGATTTCGCAACTTTCCAAGATAGACTCAATCTCGTTGCAATGATTGACCCGCAATTGGGCACTAGAATAGGTGTCCATCTAGGTCTATTCTTATCTGCAATTAAGGGGAATGGTACCGAAGAACAGTTCAATTATTGGGCTTTCGAGAGAGGTGCCATCTATATAAAAGATATTTACGGTTGTTTCAGTATGACTGAAATCGCGCATGGTTCCAATGTTGCAGCTTTGCAGACAACTGCTGAATATAATCATGAGGAGAAAATTTTCACAATTAATACCCCTCATGTTGGTGCAACTAAATGGTGGATAGGTGGTGCAGCCCATTCTGCAACTCACACCGTTGTTTTCGCTAGATTATTGGTTAATAATAAAGACTATGGTGTTAAAACTTTTGTTGTACCTTTAAGAGATATCAATCATAATTTATATCCAGGTATCTCAATAGGTGATATTGGTGCTAAAATGGGTAGAGATGGTATAGATAATGGTTGGATCCAATTCTCAAATGTTAAAATACCTAAAGAATATATGTTAAGTAAATTTACTAAAATTGATAATGATGGTAACGTTGAAGAACCTCCTTTAGAACAATTAGCGTATGGTGCTCTTCTAGGTGGTAGAGTTACAATGGTTACAGATTCTTGGAGAACTGGTGAAAGATTCATAACAATTGCTCTAAGATACTCTGTTGGTAGAAGACAATTTACTGTTAAAGGTGATCAGTTGGAAAATCAATTAATTAATTATCCTTTACATCAGAAAAGATTATTACCTTATCTATCTTGGGTTTATGGTATGTCAATTGCTTCAAATCAAATCCAGAAAGATTATAAAGAAATTTTGCAAAATTTAGATGATGGTATCAAAAATGGTGATTTCCAAATTTTATCAAATGCAATAGATCAATTGAAAAGTTTATTTGCAGATTCGGCAAGTTTAAAATCAACTTGTACTTGGTTAACAGCAGATTTAATCGATGAATGTCGTCAAGCTTGTGGTGGTCATGGTTATTCTTCTTATTCAGGTTTCGGTAAAGGTTACGCTGATCATGTTGTTCAATGTACTTGGGAAGGTGATAATAACATTTTGGCTCAAAATTCAGGTAGAATTACTATTCAAAATGTAACCAAATTCGAGAAATCTAAGAAATGTTTCGGTAATTATTCTTTCCTTAAAGATGCTGATAAATCTTCAAATTTAATTTTAAATTCAAAATCAGATTTCCAAAATTTGAATTTATTAAATTTATCATTCAAATCAATTATTTATAGATTATCATTAAAGTCAATTCATAAATTGAATGAAAATAATAATAATTGGGATTTAATTGCTAATGAGAAACGTATCTTATCTAAACTTTATACAATTGAATATATTTTAGATAAATGGATTTCAAAATTATCTTCAATTCAAAATTCTCAAGTTTTTCAACAATTGAATAATCTATGTCTATTATTTGCACTATCAAATATTGATAAATTTAGTGTTTATTTCCTTCAATGTGATATTTTCGAAACTTGTAAACTTGATCTATTAGATAATGTTCAATTAGAAGTTTTATCTTTAGTTAGAGATCAAGTTATAGGATTAACAGATGCTTTCAAATTAAGTGATTTTTTCATTAATTCTGTTTTAGGTAATTATAATGGTGATATCTATAATAATTATTTGGATGTTGTTAAAAATTTAAATGATGATAATTTAGTTGCTCCTTATACTGAAGCTTTAGTTGATATGTTGAATCGTTCCTCAATTCCTGAAAGAGAGAAACATCAAAAGAGTAAAGAAGTTTTAAAGAAACTTTCATCAGATTAAGGTGACGTAAAACGTCTGAACTAAAAATAGATTTGAACGAACAAACGAACGAACGAACAAACCATTGATCCACACAAATCGGTCTGTCATTGGGGGGGAAGTGGGGGTGGGCAAAACACAAGCCACTCAAAATTCACCTGCTTCACTCCACTTCATCTGTATTTCTTACTATGTAATGTCGTATAACAATTACCTGTTTCTGTTCTTTTTTAAGTATATCAGCACCACTGCTATATTTAACCCCTGGTGTGTGTTATTAAAATTCCTGTTTGGATCTACTTAAAAACCAGCACCCTCGCGATGCTAAGTTTCTCATCAATTTTAACTAAATTTGGTAATTTAATTGAATTTTTTTCTCGTTATTCCCGGATTCGCTACCAATTGAAATTTGTCAAACGACGTCTTAATTAAAGCCTCTTCTCGGTTTCGTATTCCTATTGTTCAAACCATTTTTTGTTTTGTTTGTGTGGCCGGTTCATGTTGTCCTTACTCGGCAATTTTCCCCCCTTACTTCCCTCATCCAGCCACCAAAACACACTTGATCAAGGAACTTACCCTCCGCCTCCCTTCCTTTCTCCCCCTCAGTAACGCCACGGTCATGACCCAGCCTAAACCAGCAACAGATCTGGTTTTATGGTTTATTGGGGATTAATGTATAAAAGACTCTACTTTCCCACTTAATTGAAATTACTTCTCTATTCTTCACTTCTCTTTTCTTCTTCCCTTCTTTAACAAATCTCCTTTAAACAAAATCTTTAATAAATTCATAAATTCAAAACAAATGAGAACTACTAATATTTCAATTGCAACTTTAGCACTAATTGCAAACTCTTTAGCAGCTTATGTTCCATCTGAACCATGGTCAACTTTAACACCTTCTGCAACTTTAGATACCCCACATACAACTGATTATACTAAAACTTTTGCAATTTCAATTCATCCAATTCCAACAACTGTTAAAGCTTCATCATCTGCGAAAAAAATTGTTAAAAGAGATGTTGTTACTCAAATTGGTGATGGTCAAATTCAAGCAACAACTGCAGCTCCAAAACCTTTAGCACCAGTTGTAACTCAAATTGGTGATGGTCAAATTCAAGCAACAACTGCAACTCCAATTCCAATTTGTCAAATGCCTGAAACTAAACCAAAACCAACTGCTCCTGTTGTTACACAAATCGGTGATGGTCAAATTCAAGCTACAACTGCAACAACTGCAACCCCTGTAACTCAAATCGGTGATGGTCAAATTCAAGCAACAACTGGTTTACCTGAAAATAATCACGATGATAATAATGAACCAGCTCCACATAATTATAATAATTTCCCAGAATCTTGTAAAGTTCCAAATGCTTTATCAATGACACTTAAAAATGGTGTCTTAACTGATTCAAAGGGTAGAATCGGTTCAATTGTTTCAAATAGACAATTCCAATTCGATGGTCCACCACCTCAAGCTGGTGCAATTTATGCTGCTGGTTGGTCAATTACTGAAGATGGTGATTTAGCTTTAGGTAATCAAACCGTTTTCTACCAATGTTTGTCAGGTAATTTCTACAACTTATACGATGATCACATCGGTACTGATTGTCAAGAAATTAACTTTAAGATTGTCGATTTAGTTGACTGTTAAAGAAATTCTTTCCACTCTTGGTTTACTTAACTGTGATTTAGATTCCTACTCTTCACAGTAATTCATTCCCTTTATTTGGAACTATTAGCAGTTTTGATTTTTCTTTAAACCAAGAATCAGTCAATCAATCAATTTTCAAATTAAAAAAAACACTTAAAAAACTCGTTCTTTTTCATTCGTACTTTTTTTCCCAATTTACTACTACCCCTTTATAGTTTCTTAGTTATAGTTATAAGTTATTCAGCAATTTACTATTAATATTAATATCGATCGAGTTCTCTGCTGCCTTTGAAATCACCAATCTTGCGTCGATCGTCGCGAATTTTCAGCAAAGATGGATGATGTTCTTACACTATTTTTTGTCGACAAAACTGAACTTATCACTTTTCAGACACTACTATAATTTGGTTTAACAAACCACACAGATTAGGCAATGCTCAGTAGATCTTGCATAGATAACAGTACTTCAACTGTGAAGCAACTGAGCTCACAAATTGTTCAAGTTCGTTATAGAAGAACTTTAGCTTACCCATTTTATTCAAAAGCAGGTAATATACCACCAACTAGGAAAGGACGTAAACAAACAGTTTTCAAAAGGTTAATGGATCAATTTTTAGGACCAAAAAATTATAAAGGTGAATATTATTTAAATAAATATGCATATCCAAAGAAAAATCATTCAACAAATTATATTAATCCAAGAACTGAGAAAGGTAATGCATTATTAGAGCCACTTAGTGAATTTGATATGATTGATGATATTAATGATAATAATGGTTCACGTCGTGGGAGAAATTCTTTACAACCTTTCCCATTGAATAGAAATTTATATACTAATTTACAAATTAGTAATGAAATAAAGCAACAAATTGTTAATGATGTTTTAGTTAATAAAGTTTCATCTCAACAAATTGCTTTAAAATATGGTCTTAAAATTCAAAGAATTGAAGCTATTTTGAAACTTAATGCTATTGAACAAGAATGGGAAAATGCAGGTTTAATTAAAGGTGATTTAAAGAAAATGTCAGATACTTTATATAAAATGTTCCCACTATTTAATCCTGATAAAAATTCTGAAAACTTAACAGAAATTCCAATTCCAAAGGAAACTTTACAATCAAGATTTTTAACAATTGCCGAATCTGAACCTTTCGGTCCTGTTGATGCAGCAAAAGAATTTAACTTAGAACCTGCAGCTGTAACTTTAGAAAGATTATCTGAAGGTGGTGAACATTCTTCTCATGCAACCCCTCAAAATTCAAATAAAAAGGATGGTTCTTTTATTGCTCCAATGCATGAAGGTGATAAATATGCTTTCAAATTTACACCTGTTAAAGTTGGTCAAGTTGGTTATAGATACGGTAAAGTTTTCAGAGATAATAGAAAGGATAGAAAGATTGCATATGATGCTGCTGGTAATAAGTATTTCCCACTGGAATAAAATACAGAAAAAGTAGAATAAAATATATTCCCCAAATTTTATTATGATATAAAATCTCTGTACATAAAACGATAAAACATTGTAAAATCCATGCTTTTTATGGCTAAATTAATTATATTTAATGATTGTACTACTCTCCTCGATTTTACATCACGCGCTCGAAAATTTCAGGCCTAATTCCTGGGTCGGGTTAGGTAGGTACGAAAAAAAAAAGTAAGCATCAATTTTCTCTTGCAAAAAAGTTGTCTCCATTTCTAAGGCGATGACACATCATTACTCACACGATTAAATTCAGACACATTAAAGTCAAAGATTCGAATCAGAAGTTTGGTTTCAAAATAAAAAACTTTTGAATTAATTACGTATACCCCCCTGGTGGATCACATCAAGATGACGGATAAAACGTCAAATGATCCATATACTAATAAAGCATTAACATCAACTTTAACTTCAAATCCAACATCTTTATCTAAGGTTAATTCATTGAATACTCCACATATAAATATTATGGGTATGTCACCAATAGTTAATCCAGTTTCAATGCTTCCCAAAAGATCTAATATTGAAATGACTTCAACGACAAAATTGAACATAATTGGTACCAATGGTATAAATACTTCGGATTCCGATTTATCCCCTAGTAGAACTTCAAGAAGTTCAACAATATCAACAACATGTGATGAATTACCAAATAATATGAAAAAAACTCACTCACATTCTAAAATATCAGAATTAGCTCATAAAGTTTCAGATTATTTATTTGCAACCAGACAAAGCATTGATATGTTGAATCCAAGTACAACACCAACTGATGGTTCATCAAGACCAAATAGTGATTCCTCCAATCCTTCACCTATACAATCAAGAGAAAATTCACATGTATCTCTAACCAGTTTAGCTAGAACTGGAGGGCGACATTTAAAGACAAAGAGACGTAGTTTCCTTTCACGTCCTAATTTAAGCCCTTCTAGAGATTCTGCACATACTTATATCAATAGAGAAGTTTCTCATGGTGATGGGAATACAAGTCTTACTTATAATAATTCAAGTACTTCATTATCTTCAAGAAATGGTAGATTCACACATTATGATGATGATAATGGATCTAGAAGTTCACATGTTAAAGAAACGCATTATGTTCATGTTGAATATGATCCAATTACTAGGAAACGTGTTCTCAATACTTATGAAATTTTAAGTGATTTAGGAGCAGGTCAACATGGTAAAGTTAAACTTGCCAGGCATATGGATACAGGTAAACTTGTCGCCATTAAAATTGTTGATAGAACGGGGAAACCTGCATTGATGTTAAGTAGTCTTTCAAGGGGAAAGAAGCAAAGTCAAGAAGATAAAATTAGGAAAGAGATTGCTATTATGAAAAAATGTGATCATCCACATGTCGTTAAATTGATTGAAGTTTTAGATGCAGAAAATTCCAGGAAAATTTATCTTGTCTTGGAATATCTTGAGAAAGGAGAAGTAAAATGGCAGATTTCTCGTGAAGAGGTTTTCAACAGAGTAAAAGAAAAGGATCCTAGCGTTTTGTATGAAGATTGTGTTCCAGAACCATTGCTATCAATTAATGAAACTAAAAGGATATTTAGGGATACTCTTTGTGGGCTTGATTATCTACATCATCAGGGTATTATTCATCGTGATATTAAGCCCTCAAATCTATTAGTAGGTAAATATGATGAAGTGAAGATCTCTGATTTTGGTGTCTCATTTGCATCGAACCTTGATGGTGAAAACCAAGATGATGTTGAACTTGCTAGAACAGCAGGAACTCCAGCATTTTTAGCTCCAGAATTGTGTGAAACAACCAGAAAGTCTAAGGTAACATATAAGATAGATATTTGGGCCCTGGGTGTAACTTTATATTGTCTTTTATTTGGACAACTACCTTTTCATGCTGAATCTGAGTTCAAACTTTTTGAAAAAATTTGCAAAGAAGATTTAAAATTTCCTGATATGACACGCTGGCGTGTTACTCAGCCATTATCTAATGAAGATTTTAAAATGTCAAAAGATTTGTTGTTAAAGCTATTAGATAAAAATCCAGACACAAGAATGGAAATTGATGAAATTAGGAAACATGAATTTCTAACCACTGCATTTCCGGATGATGAATGCTTATGTGCTAGTAGCATTTGGGATAAAGGTGTCAAGATTGATGTTAGTAATGAAGAAGTCAATGAAGCAATAGTAGGCCTTGGGAATCGAATCAGAAAGAGATTGACTGCAGCTTTCAGAAGAAAACGAAATAGTGATAAGGATCCTAAAAGTGACGATACTAGTGCTAGTGTGAGCTCGATTATCAAAAGTTTTCCTATGATGGGTCTAAAGGAAGATTGTAGCTATATCCTATCTGAAGAAGTAAACAAGAATGCATCAACTCTTTCTCTGTCTCTGTTGAATGATCAAAATTCCAACAGAAGCTTTGCACAGGCTAAACCAACTATCGGTATTACAGTTGCCAATGCCATGTATGATAACGAGCACTCAGATGAAGAGAATAACAACAAGGGATGCTTAAGGACAAATAGTTCGTATAAGGAGAGTCCTTGTTGGGAAAGCTCGCCGTTGAATAACACTACTGGAATTGATGAAGGAGTCAATTATCAGAAGGATGTTATACCTGAAAATCTTGAAGGCCGACATATAAGCGAAGAACAAATTACTGATAATCATATTCCTGAAATGCCTGATAATTATATTATTGATAATCGTATTCCTGAGGATCACATTACTGATAATCATATTACTGATAATCCTGATAATCATGTAATTGATGAACAATATGATTATAGAAGAGATCTTGAACAAGATAATGGGGTAAAGTTAACGATAAATCCTAGTTTTGCCTCATTGGATAGCTTTTATGATGATTCATATTCGAAATTTATGAATGCTTCTACAAGTACTGGTTTAGGTGGACGTCCTATTTTAGCTAACCGAAACTCTCTGAGAACAGCGTCAAACTCTACCTCTCCCGTTTTGGCTTCTTATGAGCAGCATCATGACGTTGGAGATCTATCAAATCTAAGCCGAAAGATACCACATAGCCCATCAGCTGGTTTCACACTATCAAGTATTAATGCAAACAACATGATGAGAGGTCAGAGAATGAACAAAAGTAAAACATCTCCTGTCCAATCAACAGCAAATCTGAATGTGTTCACTTCAAATAGCACTATGAGAAACACAGGAGCTAGTTCTCGTGCTCAACATCCAATGAATCCTATGATCAGAAATGATGCAACTATTAAGGATGAGTCACGCAAACCTTTTTTGATGGTTAGAGCGGGCTCGTCTAATGACAAGACTATGCCATCCAGTGTATTGCCTAAATCACTACCTAAAGATCAAAGTCATTCCGAACCTAACTTTGTCAATCCTACCAGTAAAAAAATCAAGTCCGACGGTTTAGCCAGAAACACTTCTACTTCCAGAAGAGCTATATTTACAAGTGGTAACAACGATACGGATGATGATGATGATTCTGATGAAAGTGTATCACTATTTGGGAGACAAGAGAAAATAAATTTGTCTGAAGATACAATACCTAGAGTACTGAATAAAAGCTCCATATATGGTACAAAGCTAAATTTGATCCAACATGCTTACGATAATAGTAGTGAAAATGAAGGAGAAGTAGCAGATGAATCTGATGAGGAGTTGTTTTTATCTTTTGGTAAATCACATAGAAATACTAAATCAGAGAAACCACACACGTTGCCTCCGTTGGATACAAGCCCAGCATGTGTTTCAATGGAAAATGTTTTCTCTGCCACAACTCCCAAAATTGTGGATGTACCTGCTAACATTTATCAATCAGAAAGTTCAAGTATGGGAAACAGTGATAAACTGAGTACACCGACTTTTGTTATCTCTGGAGATAACAAAGTTGATGAAATTGCTGTTATTACATCAATGGATGATGAAGAATTGTTTGGGCAGCAGTAATATTCCAACCGACTTCATATATAGTCAGTATAATTTAAAACTACAGCTTTTACTATTGTACAATTTTGAACTCACTCTGTAGAAAAACGTTTTACCAACAAGTTTTTATGATCTAAGCTTTCATCTAAAAGGTCAATGAGAAACTTCTCTTCAAAAGAGTCGCATGTCCATGACTTCATTACGGTAACTTTTATCTTATCATCTAACAGTAAACTCTTAACATCGCCTTTTAACTGAAATCTAATGTAATTCTTGCTTTTATCCAAGACCTCAAACGAGAAAATAAAATAATCCTCAATTACTGTGCAGGAATGCAGGTAAGCTAAAATTAACAGGTCTTTCCACAAATTGAGAAATTGCTTCCATGACTTTGCAAGATCTTTCAGCTCTTCAAAGAAAACATCTTGTTGAAAAGTTTTTTGGTGTGTCTCCAAAAACAATTTGGCAAGCTCATCAAAAGGTTTAAATTCATTTATATCTTTATAAGTTAAAATTATAAGATTTTCAGAGTTATTTTTTTTAACATTAGCCATCAAGCGATCAGAAAACAAATATGCAGATGAGTCTGTGTTTTCCGCCAACAGTTTGATCCCTTTTTCCAATTCTAATTTTGACAGTTTCTCACTCAACGTTTCCAGATCGGAAGCAGTTGGGACGGTAACCTTGTCAATTTCTGCCTTTAGGTGATCTATTTCCTTCAAAAGTTGATCCCTCTTAGTGCTTTTCTCATTAAGTGTATCAATTTTTTCAGTGATTTGGGTGTTTATAGTGTCAATATTCTCCTTTATTGAACTTTTCTTTTCTTCATACTCAGCTACCTCAACTTTGCTTTTCTTAAACTTATCTATATCTATGCTAGCAAAGCTATCTTTAATTACACTCAATTTTTGAAGTTCTTGATCTAACTTAACTTTCTTCTCAATCAGTTTTTGCCGATCAATTAAAACTCCTTTACGCCATTCTAACGTTTTACTCAATTCTGATTCCAAAGCTTCGTTCACGCGTTCATATGACGATGATAGCTGTTCTAACAAGCCAGCAACAAACTTCGTATTTTGCAGTTTTGCTTGCTTTCTTGTGACAGTAGCCAGTGCCTGATAATTTGTGCACAAATCTAGCTTCATTTCCTCCGATTGCTGATAATATTCACGAATGGCTGTAGGATTGGATTCAAAAAGATCATTACAAAATGTATTCACCATAGTTGAGATTGATTGTATTGATGTTTTATATTGGTTTATTAGATGCACCAAATAATGATAATACGGGATGTTTGAGCAAGCTTCAATTAAATCATTAAGATTTGATTTCAAATCTTTTATAGATGATGATACTGATGATGGAGTAGATAATGCTGAAGATGAGACTGAGGAGGGGGATGAAAACATGGACGATTGAGATTCTGGATTTAACGCTAATGTTTGGTCAACTTCAATTTCACTAGGACCTATATTATCAAAAAACTGAACATTAACGTCACGTAAAAACACGTCAAGTGAAATGTTCACATAATTATCATCAGAAAATGAATGGTCAGATTCGTAGGTATCTCCATTTTCAGTGATATCTGCTGTAACTTCAGCTAAAGGAATCATTTCAGTCCCTATCAAAGATGTTTCCATTTCACTAGTGTATGTATCGGATATTAGAGAGTTGTTTTCATCATCCGTTGGGCTTGTGTTTTGTGCGGGTATTTGATGGGCACTGTTTTCATTGTTTATCTCTTTCACCACCTCTGGTGCCGGATTTTCAATACATATATCAGGTAAAAGAACTGTTTCATCTTTGGGCTTCATGTTAATTTCAAACTGAGCTCCAGTTTCAAGACTTGAAGAGTTTTCTGTCTCTTCCAAAATAGCATCATCGATAGCTTTTATTGGTTTGGTTAATTCCATTGTTTCTTCTTCTTCCTCCTCATTCTGACGATGCTGCTCCAGAGTAAAACATTCTTTATTTTGTGTGACAAAAGGTTGAGTGAGCTCCATTTCAGAGACATTGGTTGTGGAGTCACCCTCGTGATTCTTTTCATTATTGTCAAACTTCACAGATTGTGTGAATTCCATAGTTTGCTCAAAATCTGAAGTGACTTCTGAACATTGATCCTCATTTGTATCACCTCTATTAACAGGGTTATTTGGTTGATTGATTTCTACTATCACAGGTTCTGGTTGATTAAAAACTGTTGCAGTCATTTCCATATCTTCAGAATAAGTTTCTTGGGCAGTTTCCAAGTCAGTTGTTTGCAGCTCCGTATCCGTTTTATCAGACAATTCCTGGTCCACTTCCTCAAATAAATCACGCAAACTGCTATGAGTATTTGTTTCAAAGACTTTACCGTGATCCTCGGAGATTTGCTCTTTTATTATTTCCTGTTGCTTTTTAATTTGATTTGTCAGCTCAATACTCATTTCCATAGTTTGTGTTTCCTCATCTATTATAAAATCATCCTGTTTGCCGGGTGTTTCTTCTTCTAACATATTGATTCCTTTGGGCTCATTTTCGTTATTGTGCTTTGTTTCATAAATTTTTCCTAAGTATTTCGAAGTAGTAAGTTTTGCGTCACGATCAATCGTGTCTGAAGTTTTGATGTTTCCTGTCAGAGTATTTCTGCGTTTCAACTTACTTCCATCATTTGCTTTAGCATAATTTATTTTGTGTAAAGTCACCTCTGGAGCAAAGGATACCCTCCTTTTTTCTTTTGTGAAAATTTCTGATGCAATGTTGACAGTATTCCCATCCAAACCACCTTTCAAAATACCTCTTCCTGGAACAAGGGTATGTCTTCTATTGAAGTTTGCATCATTATTTCCGGCTTGTGTTACAGGTAAAGACAATCTCTTTATGCCTTTAGATAACTTTGTATTGTCCATTTCAAGCTTCTTGTGGTCCTGCTCAACGGGGATCTTAGATGTTTACTTTTAAATCAATGACATCAATCATTTAAAAAGAATTGAGGCGCGTCAGCCTGTTTTGAAGATGATCAACACTATCTGATTGACATTTTATTTCCAGCTTGAGAGGTATCGGAATTAGTATATAAGCTTTCTTGGTTGGAAGCTGTTTCAAAGCAACAGCTTGTACTGAATGTATAATTAGATTGGAATATGTCACATAAGGAACATTGCATATAAATTTTTGGAGATAAAGATTTTCCATGTTCAGTAAAGCAAATTCTAAAACTTCTATCTTTAAATTCCATTATTTACCGCTAAAATCACAATTCTATTGTTTTGAACTTACTGGTGTTTAGGAAATTGTTAAAAGTATACTTTCTATACACGCAAGTTCAGTTTTGATAGTTCTACCAGCAATATTCTTCATGACAAAATGCTAGTTGTATTCAGTTTTGTAAACATTTGTTAGTAGGTTCGGCATGAAAGATACCTTGACCGTGACCTATATATGTGTTGCAATAAATATTAATAAAAAAAACACAGTAAAGGGATATTAAAAGAATAAATAGATGTTAAATCCAACTATAATGAGGATATTTGTGGATACAGGGAACGGGCGAGAACATTAGTTATAGCTTTACATGATATACCACGTCCGAGAAATACCGCAATCATACACGATATATATATATTGGGCGTTTTGGTGAAATTTCATTTATACAAATGATTTATAAATGTTATATAAATGTTAAACTTGCCTTTCAATTAGAAATGAGGCACCTTGAACTTCCAAGAACCAGTTACAGCATCATAACCAATATATTCTGTATTCGGAATTGATTTTAGCCTGTTGATATGTTTTACTATAGCTGGATGTTTTGGATCAGTGATAACACCTTTTCTATCCTTAGTCTTAGGAAAACAACCTTCAATAGTAATGATGGCAGGAACATTTAACTCCTCGCCAACTTTTGGTTTATTTTCTATATCAGGGTAAACAATACACTCATTCTGACCAAAGTAAACAATGTCTGGTAGGGTTTCGAGCGGTACTGTGGTGAGGTCAACTTCACCTAAAAATTGAACACTACCATAACCAGTTTTACCAACGGTAAAGTCTTTCACAGAAATAAGTTTCTCTGGATCCCATGAAGAAAGTTCTTTTAACGAAGGGACTGTATAATAACCTTCAGGTAATTCAACTTCAGGATCTTTTGATTTCTGTTCAGGAGCTTCACCAAATTTATCACCTGTTTCTTTGACATTCAAATCATCAGTGTCACCATTTTCTTCAACAGCTTCTTTCACAGTGTTTTCTTGCTCAGCTTCTGAGGTTTCCTTAATCTGAGACGGCATGTCCGTTTTTAGGTCAATTGCCTTAGAGGTGGAACTAGTTGAGGATAATAAATCGGAGGTATTTGATTTGTCAACAAAAAGTTTTGTCAACTTTTTAGAACGAGCAAAAAGTGGGTTAGCAAGTATCAACTTGTCTGTTTCTGGATTTGATAAAGCATTAGCTTCAGTTGTGTCAAGAATGAGTTTTGCAGTGGCAGATTCAAGAAGTTTTGGAGAAGAAGATGAAAGAATACCGCTGTATTTATTACCAGATACCGAAGAAGGCCCATAAAGAGGTTGCGGAGAGAGTCTGTACGCAGCCACCAATGATATTTTCTTTTTCTCAACTTCCTTGATAGGCGTAGCAATTGGTGTTTCTGGTGCTGGTACGACTGGTGGAATATTCATGCTAACGTTATTAAATAGCGGAACCGAGGAGTATGGGTTCGATGACAATAATTGTTGCTGCTGCTGCTGCTGCTGTTGCTGCTGCTGCTGCTGTTGTTGTTGTTGCTGTTGTTGCTGCTGCTGCTGTTGATTACCAAACAACCCGCCTCCAATTGCCCCGGTATTGTTGTTACCAAACAAACCACCCGTTGCTGGTTTGGAGCCAAATAATCCACCTCCAACTGTAGATGTACCAGTCGAGGCAGTATTGAACAAACCATTAGATGTTGTGTTAGGCTTAGAACCAAACAGGCCACCACCAGTAGAAGTGTTATTCGCAGTATTATTGTTCCCAAACAATCCTCCGCTAGTGGTTGATGTATTGTTGTTCCCACCAAAAAGACCACCACTAGCTGGTTTAGCACCAAAAGAGTTTGTTGTAGTAGCATTGTTATTGCCAAATAAGCCACCTGCAGCAGCGGCTGGTTTGGATCCAAATAATCCTCCAGCACTACCACCAGCGGTGGCATTGTTGGCACCAAAACCATTACTGGTAGTGTTGTTATTGTTACCAAAAAGTCCTCCACCGGTTTGATTATTTGCAGTACTGCCACTATTACCAAATAAACCACCACTACCAGAAGTAGCAGCATTGTTATTGTTTCCAAAAAGACCACCTGAGGTTGCTGGTTTGTTACCAAAAAGGCCACCAGATGTAGCAGGTTGGTTATTGTTATTTGCACCAAAAAGACCACCTGTGTTACCTGTATTGGTGTTGTTACCAAATAAACCACCACCTGCATTGTTTGTACCAAAACTACCTGCAGTATTATTGTTACCACCAAACAAACTGCCAGATCCTGCATTAGCATTATTGTTATTGGATCCAAATAAACCACCAGATGTATTATTGTTATTGTTGTTAGTGTTCCCAAACAAGCCACCACTACCAGCACCACCACTAGTGTTAGCACCAAAACCACCACTTCCTTGGTTATTACTTTGTCCAAAAAGACCACCACTACCGGCGTTGTTATTGACCGAGCCAAAAAGATTATTATTTGTGTTAGAAGCACCAAACGCATTGTTGTTAGTATTTGAACCAAATAAACCACCACCGGTGTTAGTGTTATTATTAGCACCAAATGCATTATTCGTGTTACTACCAAAGGCGTTGTTAGTATTAGAAGAACCGAAGAGACCACCACTGGCGTTGTTGTTGGCATTGTTAGAGCCAAACAAACCACCACTTGTTGTGGAGTTATTCTGGCCAAACGGAGTGCTGTTAGTATTACCAAAGGTGGAGCCAAATCCACCGGATGCATTATTGTTAGCAGATGCACCAAAAAGTCCACCAGATGTAGTAGTATTGTTGGAGGAGCCAAAAAGTCCACCACCAGTTGTAGCATTGTTACTTGAGCCAAACAAGTTAGATCCAGTATTAGCATTATTTGCACCGAAACCACCAAATCCTGAGGTGCCTGCTGGTGCACCGAATCCTGTTCCTGCTGAAGTTGAATTATTGTTACCAAACCTCCTATTTTCTAAATAATCTTGAACTCTCAATTCTTCAAAAGAGAAATTTCTATATTCAGGCATTGCAGTAATTGATTCATAATACGAGGTACCTAATGTTGGATCTCTTTCAGTGAAAGCTTTGAAAGGAACTGCCGCAGTGCCTTTGTTTTGTGTTGCGCCCATTGCACCAAACCCTGTATTTGCAGAACTACCAAAACCCATTGAGTTCGTATTTGAGCCAAAACCACCCATCGTGTTAGTATTTACATTTGAAGCTCCAAAGAGACCACCTGATGTTGAATTGTTGTTTGCACCAAATGGAGAAGAGGTATTGTTAGCACCAAATGGGGAAGAAGTGGTATTGGTTGATCCAAAGAGACCACCAGTAGTACCAGCAGCTGGTGCATTGTTAGACGCACCAAAGCCAAAACCACCACCAGTAGTAGTGTTAGTATTACCTCCGCCGAAAATGTTGGTCGATGCGTTGTTATTACCGCCAAATGGGGAATTGTTGTTATTAGCAGAACCAAAACCGGTATTCGTAGACGTGGTACCAAAACCACCGAATCCAGAGGTTCCGCCTGCTGGTCTACCAAACATTTTCTAGTTGTGTGTACAAAGTATTTCAAGTAATCAAGTTCGTGATGGATCAGATGTGACGAGAATACGTTATTTCCTTGAACACCTTGGAACAGTTTTTCAAAATGCACCCTCTACGAAAATTTTGCATCTGTGCACCGTGCCGCAAGGCTAGAAATGCCATCAAGGATATTTACAAACATGACAATCCCTATTAAACGAATTTTTGAGTTGTTGCTAGTAACTTTGAAACCTCGAAGGAGTTTTATACTTTGTTCCTGTAAGCTTAGAATGTGTATCCCTTTGAAGTATGAAGAAAACAAAGACAAACGAACAGATAAATAAACAAACATACGATATTTTATAATGATGAAAACGAGTTTCTGTTACAGTTTAACAATCAAGAATTCCAAGCACTCTTCTTTTGGTTAGCATGAGTTTATTTTGAGATTCTTGTTGGAAAAGTAGTGTTTGCGTGAGATGAGTAGTCTGGAGAAGTGAATTTCAAATATTCGGATTTTTATTTTGGCGTTTTTCAAATCTCTCCCCAGTTTTCGTGTCAGATGTTTTCCGAAGTATCACTATTCATACTAAAGACATACCAATTCGGTGACATAAATTATGGGTATCAAAGGCTTGAATGCATTAGTTAAGGAGCATGCTCCAGGTGCAATTGTTGCCAATGAAATGAAATCTTTATTTGGACGTAAAATTGCAATTGATGCATCTATGTGCTTGTATCAGTTTCTGATTGCAGTTCGTCAACAAGATGGTAATATGTTAACCAATGATGAAGGTGAAACAACGTCTCATTTAATGGGTTTTTTTTACAGAACAATCAGAATGGTTAGTAACGGTATCAAACCATGTTACGTATTTGATGGTAAACCACCAGTTTTGAAAGGTGGTGAACTTGAGAAGAGATTAAAAAGGAGAGAAGAAGCAGAAAAGAAAGCGGAAGAAATGAAAGAGACAGGTACACTGGAGGAATTACAAAAATTCGAAAGAAGAACCGTCAGAGTGAGTAAACAGCAGAATGAAGAGGTCAAAGAACTTCTCAAATTAATGGGGATTCCATATGTTGAAGCACCATGTGAAGCAGAATCTCAGTGTGCGGAACTGTCAAAAGCTGGTAAAGTGTATGGAGCTGCATCGGAAGATATGGATACCTTGTGTTATTCACCTTCTCATTTCTTGAGAAATGTAACTGCAGCAGAAGCACGAAAATTAAAAGTAGAGGATTATGATATCAAAAAAGTTTTAGACGGATTTGAAATGGATATAGATACATTTGTGGATCTGTGTATCTTACTTGGTTGTGATTATTGTGAGACTATAAAGGGAATTGGTCCAATTACAGCACTTAAATTGATTAAAGAGCACGGGAACATAGAAAATATTATTAAGTCAATTGAAGATAATCCAAAATCCAAATATATTGTTCCCGAGAATTGGCCATATAAAGAAGCCAGAGAGTTGTTTAAGAATCCAACAGTTATTCCAGGGAAAGATGTTGATCTGAAATGGCAAGAGCCTGACGTGGATGGTCTTGTTGATTTGATGGTGAAAAAGAATGGATTCAGTGAGCAAAGAATTAGAGATGGTGCAAGCAAACTATCTAAAGCACTTAAGGGAGGAACACAGGGAAGACTTGATGGATTTTTCAAGGTAGCAGATAGTGGGAAAAAGAGACCAGCTGCAAAGGAAGAAATCAAGAATGCAAAGTCTAATAACAAAAGAAAGAGGAAGTAGTATAAGAAACAAGAATATTTAGACATTGTAACTTTATAAAGTAACTGAATAGCAAAAAGGTATTGAGAATATGCCTCAATTGATAGATTCGGTTCCTTGTGATTGCGAAAACGTAGCTGAGTTAGCTGTTGTAGACTCTTGCTTCTGTAATAATACTTGAGAAACCATGGATGCTGTATCGGCAATAATGCTAGTTGATTGAATTGTTAGATCCTTTGTTCTATCGACAAAGCGTTTCATACTTGTATCAATTCCAGAAATATATCTCAACACTGCTACAATTGGCCAAGGGATTGAGCGAAATACAGGCAGTAGATTACCATAAAGTGGCATTTTTATCTCTCCCCTACAGCCAAATGTTACAGCTTTGTAAACATGTTTGGCAACCGTCTTTGGGTCCAGTTCAGGGGCAAACAAACTAGACGGTGTTCTGACACCTTCAAACATACGTGTTTTCATCTGCCCTGGGCATATTAATAAGGTTTTAACTCCAGTAGTATTGAATGTTGGACACCCCAATTCATATGTTAAGCTTTCATGCAAAGCAATTAGACCAGATTTAGATGCACCGTATGCACTTAAACGAGCCGGTGACATATATCCTAAAGTTGAACCAACGGTGACAATATAGCCTCTTTTTTGCTCCAACATATCAGGCAAAAATATTTTAATTGTATAAAAGCTTGAAAGAAGATTAACAGCAAGGGTCTTTTCAATTATTTCAAAACTTAAATCCACAATTTTTTCACCAGTGACTATTCCAGCGTTATTGATGAGTATAGCTACAACTCCAACTTCCTGTTTGACTAATTTTGCCTTTTCTCTGACATCGTTAGAGTCAGAAACGTCGCATTGATAGTAATGCACTCCTTCCACAAAGTCGGCAGAGCCCTCTTTGGGAATTACCAAATCGAAGGCTACTACTACAGCCCCTTTCTGACTGAACAAAGCTACAATCTCTTTCCCCAAACCCGAAGCACCACCAGTCACCAAAACGATATCTCTAGTCGGGTCAAATAACATCCCGACGAGCAAGTTCGACGCCTCCAACAGCATCCAGTTAGCTCTGTAAAGCAACCATGCAGCAGGTCCCGTCATTTAGCCTAATGCAGATTCTTCTGGAGCTCCACAGAGAAGAGCAGACGATAAGAGAGTGACATGTTTCCTCGTTGCATAGCAAAAGTAGCAAGGCAACATCCCTTGACGAGCCCCGACGAGCCCCGCCAAGCTTCCGCGGACGGAGAACGCCGCTGTCTGCTGCCGGTGTTGCAAACAGGTCAGACACAGTTCAGTGTCTGGTTGCACACGTGGATCTGTCTGGATCTGTGATGCATTGCCAGCCGATAAGATAATCAATACCCAGAAATGAACACGAATACCACAGAACCACCGCAAGTTTTGCGTGTCAAGCGTAAGAGAACCGATGATCCGCTTCAGGCGTTGGTGATGGAGACCTCCAGGCGCCAAATCAAACGACCAAAATACGTTTTTCGTTTGAAACGCACCGAAGAGAAAGATATCCAAGACTCTACAGCTGTTCTCACAGCAAGTGAGAACTTGAAAGACAACAAACCCGTTTTCAATTTGAAGACAAGTAGGAAGTCTGTCAGCGGAAGCACAAGTAGACAGCCAGATGATGATAAAGAGAGCAGAGGTAGTATTTCAGAAGGTACTACGGATCCAGCGTCACATATAGTTGACGAAAAACCATTAGAATTGAACCCTCAGTTACTTGAAATGCTCAATGATTACTTGAAAGACAATGATGAAACTACCATTCACAATCCCGTCAAACCTCCTAAGCGTAGACAGTCAAGTATCTCTCAAGAGCTGAATGGTCGTCCCAATTTTAGCAAAGATCAAGTCTTTAGGAACTCAATTCCTATTGATGAACTAGATGATGATGATGATTCTGAGTATGTTTACGATGTTTATTACAGAGATAAGGCCATTAATGAACAGTTAGTACAAGGGAATATCGGTTATATTCGATTTGATGACGACTTTGCAGATAATTTGGATGAAAATGATGAGTATATGATGAATACAGATGACGAAGATTCTAACGATGAAAACTTTTATAGAAATGATTATCCTGATGATGAAGATGCTGGCTATGATGATGAAGAAGCCGAATTGGAATCCATGGGACTGGGTGAACCAAGCGACGATCAAGACGATGAATTTGATATTTTGAATGACAAAAGTAGATTCACTAAGCAAGATTTTATGAGAGCTGAAGGTTTGAAAAGTTTGTCAGATGAAGAATATGAGAAATTAGCAACACAGATTGATGAGAAACAAGTATGGCCAAATGTTGAAGAAGTTTTAGATGATGATCAGGAAATCGACTACAGTCGAAATAATGAAGATGATGAAGAAATGGAAATGGATAGTTATATGAATGATACAGATCATTTCAATGAAAGTGATGTAGGATTTGAAAGGAATGAATTTTTCAAGTCAGACAGAGATGATCCAATGGCAATACATAGAGATCGCATATTCAGCAGACTCCAAAAAATGATTGACAGGGAAAGTTAGGTTCCCTTCAGCTTTAGCATTCATAGTAGTAATGTAGATTATGTATCACTATTCACAGGTAATGATGGACTCCAGTTAATTTATGAAATAGTTTCCTTCCGGTTTGCTTACGTAACCCAGATGCGGGAATTCTAATTATTGTTGCTCAGCAGAGTTCCGAATTATTTGTTTCTCTGTTATTCTCTCATCATCAATTGATTTAGCAGTGTCTAACCTACATAAAGAGTCAACACAAATTCTTCAATGTCATTAAGAGGTGTTGGTAAAGCTTTATATCGAACTCCACACCACCTTTTTGGTAAAAAATCATCAGAAGATGATACAATCAAACAATGGGAACATGATATTAGTGTATCAATTGCAGGCTTAGAGTATTTAAAGTCCGAAAACAACAAATTACATTCTAACTGGACTAAAATGATGTCCAATTTTATGCTTGTAATCAATATATTTTTGGACTCTCATAAACAACTTGATAAAAATGATATGAGTACTGCTGATAAAAATGAAGAATTTGCTGATATAACGATACATGAAATTGAACAAGCATATAAGCTTGTAAGGCTTTTGAATGATAGAGTCACTATTATGTCAAAAAGTTCAGCAGAAAGTTTTGCACTGAAATGTAATGAAATGATCAAGGTTCTGAAAAACGTTCAAAAATTAATGACTAAACGTGATCATAAGAAAATTGACTATGATATACAAATCAAAAAGTTAGATTCCTTGCTGAAGACTCCAACTAGCACTGAGAAGGATAAGAGCAAACTGGAGACACATCAAAATAAACTGAATGAGGTAGAAATAATTTACAAAGATATCAATAGCAAAGTCAACTTAATAGTACCAGAAGTGCTTAGTAATTTGTCTGATTTCCTCAACAAACTTACTTACAAACTTTATCTGAACAATCATGATATTCTAGATTACGTTCAAAGAAATCTTGAAAAATTCAACAGAGTTCATGGTATTGTTTCAGATCAATCGATCTTAAGTTATGAATCTATAATCAATGAGTTCAATCTTCTTCATTCTCAGGGTCAAAATAAACTAACTAATTTGATACTACTGAAAGATTTTGGATCCATGAGAGAGAAAACACTTGCTGCAAAAACTACACAACATGTAAACGATGCTGCTAGCACAGTGGTCGATTCAACCATTAATTTCACTAGTACAGTTTACACTAAAGCCTCTAAACCAAATCAAAAACTTTCAGTTTCCTTGGGTAGTTTCAAAATTGATAACCCTGTTAAACCATATAGTAAAGCTGGTATTTTCTCTACTGCATTGGATCCGATTGAATTTGTACAGCATTCTGATACTTTTTCATTTATCAATTCCAACTCACAACTACCTCTGTTGCCTTTAGAGCATAGCTTTGACACCAACTCTGATTTGCCACCAATACCCGTAGATACAGACTTATCTCCATCAGATGAGAAATCTTCTTTGGTTTCTGATAATCAAAATTGGCTTAAGCCTCTTAAAAACTCGACCTTGACAGCAAACAAACGTAAAGAATCTACTTCGACAACTATCGTATCACCAACCTTTTATGATGAAGAGAATAGCTTCACTTTGAATTCTCCAGATACTACGACAGATACCTTGAACAACTTATCTTATGCTGCATCATCTTTAAACCTTGATATAAAGTCTGAAACTTATAAGTATGTCAGAGTCACGATCGACAATATTACCAAACAAATATACATGGTGGTGACACAACCAGAAATTACCCGAGCACCATTAGTTTTAAAAAATAATGAATTGAAATCTCTGGATAAGTCGATTTCGAACCTTATCACAGCAAGAAGTAGTATAACTGCGAACGCATTTTCCAATTTTTATTCTATGTAAATATTATTTATGAACAACTTTTCAACTTACGTGAAAAAAATGATTATGCCATCTATCAATTATAAAGAAGTTAATTAGTATCTTCCAAGATAATTACGTCTTGGTTTATATCTATTTCTTCTATCTAAAACAGTAATATCCGGATCTTCAGCAAAAATCTCATTATATCCATCTTCTTCTTTTTCTGAAATCTCATTATATCCATCTTCTTCTTTTTCTGAAAGTAAGAAAATATCTTCGTCATCTGATCTTAAAGTTTCAGTATCTGATTTGTTATGTGCATAACTGTTCTCATCAAAGGAAACAGAATCCACTAACATAATTTTTTCATTGTCGTGTGAAGCTAACTCTGTATAAACGTCACGAATATTGGGCGTTTTTGATGACTTTGGTTTCTGATAAATGCTACCGCAATGTTTATCGTGATACAAATGCTTTCGAAATTCAGAATCCGTGACTTTATAGTTTGATCTCGTTTTCTTTCTCGGCCTCAAATCATCATCTCCCTTACTGAGAGCGTTTTCGGATGAGGATCTTTTGCTCTTTGATCTTTTTAAGTTTTGTTTGCTTTCATTTTGTGGTTTCTCAGATCTAGGCCTACCTCTTTTTCTTGGCAATTTGTTGTTTTGAGGTCTATTACTTACGGATGTAGAAGCAGTAATCTGTGATGAAACTTCTTGTACCGGCGACTGCGAACGCGTGATTCGTCTTGAACCCACTGACTCTATCATCTTTTCTTTTGGCCTAGAAAATAGCTTTTGCGAAATTGACTTTAAATCCTCTCTTGGAGGTTTCTGCCTTGCCAAATGCAATGGCATAGAAGTTTTTGTTTCTTTCTTGAATTCATCTCTTTTTGTTTGTATTATATAGGGAACTGGAGTTGATGGTGCTTTCAACACTACCTTGTTACTATTTAGCCCTTCATCAAGAAAAGCCCTCTTACTATCTTTAAGAGTATCTTCTTGAGTATCAGATGTCGAATTTTCATTGGACTCATCAACTTTAATGCCCTTGTTTTGATTGCTATGCGACTTTGTACCATTAAGTGATGTTTTGTGACTCTTTTCCAATAATTCGTTACGTACATAATCTGGTTGTGTGTCATAATCAGATTCTGGCGAGTTACTATTCAAAAGTGTTATACCTGGAGGACTATATTTTTCCCATTGTTGTCTCTCAATTGCAGGACTCGAAAGTAGTTCCTCAGAAACTCTACTATCAGGCGGCTTCAACTCCGGGGAAAGATTGATAGCTTGAACGTTGATTCTAGAAATTTTGACGTTGAGCTGAGAGGATAGATAACCTTCATTCTCATCTTTGATTTCGATAGGTATATCATGTTTGAAACCTAAAGTACGAGCAATAGTAGATTCTCTTAAGGCTCTTTTAGAACCGATAGTTGGGGCATTTTCTAATCGATTTGCCGAAGAAGCAGACTCGTTTCTCACCAAACTTGGACGTTCATGATCTGAGTTGTCTGTTATCATTTCTTTATCAATGTCATCCATTAAAGTCCTAGTTGTACTTTCTGGTATTTTGGTTGGAGAAGATGTCATCATTGAGGATTTCCCTGAATTTTCATCATGTTGGGTTGAATGATTGTCAGTTATGCCAGTATCAGCATCATCAGGCGGTGTTTCGCCATAAAACGAGTCTTGTGATAACAACTCCGAGGACCTTTGTCTTTTGCGAGACTTGACTAGTGGTAATCTCACCACCGCATTAAATTTTGAGTCTTCTATGTCCTTTTCGTTACTATCTGATGAATCTGAGTCTAATAATTTCTTTTGAGATCTGGAATTCAAGGTCTCATTGAGTTTTTGCCTGATCAAATTGGGTTTCTTCATCAATTTGAGGGAACCTATTTTGCTCTCCGTAACATTGGAATCAGTTTCATTACTTGCTTGTCTCTGTCTTCGTGTATCGTTGATTTTATTGGTAGTATGTACCTTAGATTTGGTGTTGAGCTCATTATCGCTGTCGTTTTGAAGCATATCAATATCATCATTATTTTTCAAACTTACTGCTTCACTAACTGTTTTCTTTTGCCAACCTTGACTCTGAGGTTTTGAGTCACTTACAGATTTTTCTTTAAAGTGAGTGATGACTAAATCATCATCATCCTCTTCACTTCTATCAGTATCATGTTTAGTGCTTCTACCAACAGTCTCAGTGGTACTACTTTTAGTTCTATCCTCACCAGTACCAACTAGACTTCCATTTTCGATTTTTTGAGACATAGTTTTGGTTCCAACAAGAGAGGGGTCCCCATTCTCACTTTCAACTTGCTTTCTCAACAGATCAAATAATAGGTTTCGCAACTCCTCACGGTAGTTCAACAATCGGTTTTTATTAAAGAACTTTTCATTCTCGATCTTAGCCTTAGATTTGTTTTTTGGACCGGTTGGTCGTTTTAGGATTACCTTATCAAATTCTGTAGGATTTTCAAGCAACGTCTGAATATTATATAATACATGAACTCCACAATCATTTAAATTCTTTTGTAAAGGAACAAGACATGTCTTTTTGAAGATATCTTGTGGTAGGACATCAATGTCATATTTGTCCTTTGCATATGAAATCAAGAAATGCCTTAGCAAAGCAATGGTTTTTTCATGGTTTTTCCGTAAAGAGTTTAGGATGCTGATTTGGGCTGCGCCTAGTGGTTTGTTATCTACTGGGATATAATCTCCGGTTTCATCGTCAATTTTTTTTCTGTGTTGAGTCGGAGATAGGAGCTGTCTAGCTGGAATAATATCACCGCTTTTTGCAAAGTCATATACTTGCGCTGCTGTATTATCAAGTTGTTCATTTACTTGATCACCTTCAACTCCATGATCTGGATTATTCCCAGTAGGTGATTTTGATGGGTCGACATTCTCTGAGTCCTTCTTTAGAGTATGCTCATTTTGTGAAATCACTTCATCTTCAACTTCTTTGGTTTTTTGAATTTCAGAAGATGTGGGATTAGCTTCCTCGGGTTTTATATCTTTTTCTTTCTTTTTAAGATAACGCCTCTTGAGCTGTTTAAGGCCAGATATTACAACAAAATACCAATGAAAATCTTGATTGATCGGAATTATTATATAGTCTTTATCAAAAAGGTCATCAACTTTCTTAAACCATGATTTGACGTTTTTATAGTAATTTTCATCCTCAATTGGTCTACTTAAAGTTGTGAAGAAAAAAGAGTTCATTATCTCGATGTTTTTGGTTTTTGGAGTATTTTTGGCTCGAGCAGTGACAAGTAGATGTGCAGTAACAAAATCAATTATTGTATCATTAATCCAGTTATCATTATATAAACACTTAAATTCGTTATTCGTTATAGTAAATGTTTTTTTGTTATCTAATTTCACTTTAAGATCAGGTTCAAAATAGATTTGATCCCCTTCGGGTATAAACCCATAAACTGAAGATTTGCCATTTTCACCAAGCATCATGTCATCTATTTCATTATCATTTAATTCTTGATATGTAATTTTTCCTCGTACATTTCTCCTTTCTCTGCGGTCTATGTTTGCAAAATTTAGATCCATCTGATTTGAATATTTCTGGTATGCGCTTTGATTTACATTATCTCTGTTATGTGAGAACTGATCTGCAGGAATCGGTTTGAAGTCAATCGATGAGTAATATCGTAGAGTCTCAGCGTGAGTAAACTTTAAGAGCTTTACATTGAGGCTTCTTGCAATTTGAATAGCAGTTTTCAAAAACAAAGGGTTTTTCAAATGTATGATTATAGTGTTTACCGTTTTGATGACTTGGTTCAACCTTTTCGGGGTGGGCTGAAATGTAAATAAAATTACTGAACATGAGGTGTTTTTATTAGCAACTTTAAATTGTTTCACCCTATTGAATGGAAAAAGCATATTGTAACCATTTGGGTTTTTTATATTGATAATGTTATCTTTTATTGATATTTGAGTTGAGTTGTCTGATACTTCATCAGTGTGATCATCATCAGAAATTATAATCATTTTTTCGACTGTCCTTAATTTTCCAATGTTGCCAGTTCCATTAGATTCAGATGAAGGGGCATGCGATGATGTTTCTGGTGGATCAATTAATACAAGATCATCGTTAGTTTTCTCTTGATCTTCAGCTGTATCAGGCACAGGAACAAAAGTTGATGCAGATGGAACAGGGATACTGATTGAATTGCTGCTTGATCCATTGCTAGTTTCATGATGCATATTGCTTTTTCCAGCTGATTGTCTTCCCAAGAATCCTGACATTCCAGATACATTAGAATTTCGTGTTTTATTACTAGTGTTTGTGTTCGCAACTGATAAACTTGATATAGGGGTGGAACCTTTTGGCATCAATGAGTTCATTTTCTTTGATGTGAAAACCATGATGCAAGATAAAACTAAAGCCCAGATGAGGGTATGCAAAAAAATAAAGCTAAAACAAAATTTATCAAAGGAACCCCTAATTTATAGAATATGCTGTATGAAGGTGTTGGTGTTATCGGATAAATTATATGAGAAGCACGTCTTTTGCTGAATTTGATATAGCCTGTGAGATGAGAGCAATATTCTAGCATCATTACTTATCGACGCGCGCATCGACGCTGGGAGTCAAAAAAATAATCGAAATTTCATTTTCCAAAAAGTCTCGGTTTCCAACTCCACATTTGAATTGCAACTTTGGTTTTGTGAAAGAGAAAAGATTTTGGTTTCAAAACAAATACTGCCAATAGTTTTGTTTCCAAGCATCAACCGAAACAATAATTATCCTTCAATAAACTTTCCACTACACATTTTTGAATTCTTTGAGGGAATAGTCATTATAAGTTGACTTTGATTGGTATTAGAAAGAGATCATCATGTATAGATACAAATCATTAAGAACAACAACGATGGTATTTGGATCACGTCATTTTACTACTAGTAGTTTATTACGTGCACCTAAATCCCCATTATCAGTTTTTGCAGAAACTTTCAAGAAAGAATGGAAGAAAAGTAATGAATTAACGGATCAAATTAAACAATTGAAAAGTGCAACAGATGAACTTGGTGAATCTGAAGCTTTTAAAAGGGCTAAGGCAGCTTATGATACAGCTCAAAAGGGGAAAGGTAAAATAGGTGAAGGTTTATCAAAGACTGCTGAAGTTGTTGGTGATGTTGCATATAAAGCATGGGAATCACCAGTTGGTAAAGTTGTTCAAAAAACTGCAGAAACAACAGCAGAAGTTGTTGATAAAGTTGTTGTTGAACCAGTGACCAAAACTAAAGCATATAAAGATGTTTCTGAAGTTTTCGGTGAAAATTCATCATCTTATGGTTTATATGAATCAAAGGAGGAAAGAAAAAAGAGAAGAGAAAGGGAGCTTGCAAATAAACCAAAATTGGTTAAAAAGAATGAAGAAGCTGGCAGTGCAATAGTTGCAACAGATATTAAACCACAATCTAATATTAAGGAGAAATTAAAGATTAAACCTGATTCTACGATTGGTAAATTTATGCTGGTGTTAAGAGAGAAATGGGAAGAAGCTGAGAATCCATTACTTGTTTTAATTAGAACAATTTTGAATAAAATTGGAGGTTTATTTGCTGAAACTGAAGCTGCCAAAGTTGTTAAAGAATTTAAAGCATTAGATCCAAATTTTACATCAATTGAATTTCAAAAGCAATTAAGAGAATATATTGTACCTGAAGTTGTTGAGGCTTATATTCAAGGTGATGAAACAGTTTTAAAGAAATGGTTATCTGAAGCACCATTTAATATTTATGCAGCAAAGCAAAAGCAATTAAGGGATCAAGGTATTTTCTCAGATGGTAAGATTCTTGATATTAGAGGTGTTGATATTGTTAGTTTTAAATTATTAGAACCAAATAATACACCAGTTATGGTTATTGGAGCTAGAGTTCAAGAGATTAATCTGTTTAGAAAGCATAAAACTGGAGAATTAGTTGCAGGATCAGATGAAGATATTTTACTGTCAAGTTATGCAATGGTTGTTACTAGAATTCCTGAAGAAATGGATGATCCAGTTACTGAAGGTTGGAAAGTTTTAGAATTTGTTAGGGGTGGTTCTAGAGAATTTACTTAGGTGAATATTGTATGATGAGTGTACTAAATAGTTCTTGTTTTATAGTTTTAACAATTATTAATGTTGTAAGAAGGGGGTAGGAAGTTTGGGATGTGAGTTTCAAATTTTCAGATTTAATTTTTTTTTCTTCCAGAGAGAATAATATTTTGTATTGAACTAATAAATTACAGTCAGTATGAATAAAGAACGAGATATAACAACTCAGAATAGTGGAAAGAAATCGAATGGATTTTTTGGAAGGTCCAAAATACGAAATGAGTTGAATAAGAAAAAGTTCCCTCAATTATCGAATATACGATTACCTGAACTCAGGTTCCCCAGTTTCCCGGACTACAAGATTATAGAATGTCCCGATTTTGAAACATCTGAAGATGAAATAGAAGATGAGAATGATGCTTTTGTAGCAGAGAAAAGTGTTCTAGATCGTTTAAGAACTGAAGATGGTGGTTTAGATTTAGGTATTCACAAGAGTAATTTTGGTGTTGTTAGAGATACTAATGAAAGATCAAGAAAACTAATAAGTACTGATATTATGAACTATGATTATAATGAGAATGTTAATGTCAATAGTGATGTACCTGTCAAACTGAGTAAAAATGAATCAAGATATGAAGTACCATTTGAATTTGGGGATTCTGGATCTAGTTGGCGTTTAATGAAACTTGAGAAACTTGGTTTAAAACCTACGAGGGAGAAAATATTGGAACATTATGCCACTTTATGGGATTATGAATTGGCTTGTTTAGAAAGGGATGAAATTAAGAGTAGAAAATTCAAGAGGAAATGTGATTGGATTTACAAACCTGATGATAAATTTATGGCTAGTCGAGTTGAACATGTTAATGCAAACAAGATAGCAATGAAGGGTATAATTGATAAAAATATCAAGGTGAGAATCGGTGATGATGGTGGTGGTGATGGTGATGATGTTATCGAACTCAAACGATACGATGATGTTAAAATTTCCAAAAATAAGAGATTAAAGAATGAGTTAAAGCTAGCACATTTGATGTCGATGGATAATGAGTTCGAAGATTTTACAATAACGAGAGATCAAATTGAATCATTGAATAACGATTGAAGATGCTTGTAGCATTTATTAGTAGTAAAAAAGTTCGATATAGATTTACATTAAATAAATTAGCTGATTTTTTTCTTTATGATGAATGTCATGAGTAAAGAATTTCTTGGTAAATATATAACTCTGTTCTAAGTTGGGATAAAACCTAGAAAATGTAAAGAAAAGATCTATAAAAATGAAATGAGAAAATAGTAGTAGTAAATAAATAGACAGGATATGAGTTGAACTAAAGGAAGTAGAAGAATTTCAATTATCCTTTGTCTTTTCCTTTTCCTTTGATTCAACTATATCATCATCTAAACTTAACTTATCTTTGACTAAAACTTTATGACCTTCTTCTTGAACATTCTCAGATTCTATCAAATGTTCTTGTTCTTTTAAAACTTTCAATTTCTGTTCAACAGTAGCATTTTCATGATCAACTTGTAATTCTTGTTCATGATAAAATTCCATTGGTAAACTAGATAAAACAGCTTTTAAAGCTTCATGGGTTGAGGAATATCTTTCAGCTTCACCATAAGTATAAGCATTAGTTAAGATCATTACAGTTGAAGGGATTTTCTCATGTAATCTCATATCTAACCATTCATATAAATATTGTCTCATTTGACCAGGAGTTGCATTATGCATATGAATACCACGTGAAGCGCAAGCTTGTTGTAATTCAGATAATGATAAAGATTCAACACCTTCTTCATCGATTAATCTATCATCTTCTTTAATTTTAAGCATTCTATGACGAATTCTATATCTTAAAATTTGATCAGTTCCATAAGGTTTTATATTAATATATTTTGCTAAGGCAATTAATGTACCACGAGGTGCATTATCTAAAATTAAATCATCTTTAAACATTTTAGCAACACGAAATAATTGCTTTTTAGAGATTTCATCAGATTTAGAATTATGTAATTTATTAATAAAATCTTTAAAATCTGCAATTTGTTCATTAGTTAAATTTGAAGGTAATTTAACCATTGCCTTTGAATTACTTAAAACTTGTGCAACTTTATACCTAGTATTTCTTAAAATTGCCAATTTTTTCTCTTTATCAGCTTTTGATTCATAAGTTGAAGGTAAAAGATTTGGGAATAATTTAAGTGCAATTGGTAATAATAATTCAGCAAAAGGAATTAAAACAAACATTGCAAATGGAAATAATCTTAAAACATCGGCAGTTGTTCTCTGTAATTGTCTATATTCTCTTCTAGTCAATTCATAACCTGCAGTCATTTTAAGTAATAATCTTGAAGAAATTTTAATTTCCAGACCTAAAAGTTTTGTACCTTCCCAATAATGATGCGCTTCATGTTTAATTTTCTCCCAAATTGTCAATTTTTTAGGTTCTGATTTAACAACTGGAGCTGCAACTTGAGCTGGATTTTTCGATTTCACAGCAGTTGTAACTGGGGTTGATACTTCCTTTGATTTTGTATTTGAATTATTTGAAGAATTGAACCTTTTAGAGACGATGAAAGGTGTGAATAAGATTTGCCTTGAAGTTTTTGGTAAGAAAAGTTTTGCAGCATTTGCAGAACTGAGTGAAATTAGTTTTGAATATCTAATCAAAGACATAATTGTGAAGAATATTTGATATTATTTTTATTTTTTGGTTTTAATGAAATTGAAAATTTTAAATTGTTTCCGGCTAATCTCTGTGTAACATTAACTAGAATGAAGGTAAAAGTGGAAAAAAAAGGAGTAGTCTGTTATGTATAGGAGTGAGTGAGAGGGTTGCCAGAGCTAGAAATGAAAGAAGATCTATAATTGGAAAATCTGTCTAAATCAATGAAAATTAATTACTGAAAGAGACTGTTTCGGGGCGGCGATGATTTGAGTTGACTGAAGGAGGGACAGACGTTTTGACGGTACCTTGATCAGCTGGCAAATGCGGCGGAGCAGAGTACTACAGGAAGCCGTGCAGGAGAAGAGACGGAAGAGCAGTGCTGAAACGGCAAGCTGGCAAGCTGGCAAACCTGGAACCGGTGGACCTGGAGACGTGACAGCCAGCCAGCAGAACACATTTCAGCGATCCACGGCCCCACGACCCGCAAAACCCCCACAGCCCCACAGCCCGCAGCAGACCTCCGCGCCGGGCCCGACGTGGACTTCAGCGCTTCCGGCGCAGCGCAGCAACAGCGGCCCCCGCCCGCTGGCCCCGTGGGACTGCCGCCTGGCGGAGACGCTGTGCTGGGTATACCACATGCCTCAGATAGATACTTGTGGCTAAGGTGGCCCGCTGCAGACGGCGCTGGCGGAGCACGGGTTTCGTACACGCGTACGCGTCACCGGATTTAAGTAGGCTACCCACCTGGAGCTCCGGTAAGAAAAATTTGCTGAGCCTCCCGAACGTCGATCGACGCGGCAACAAAAAACCACATGGCGTCGATCGACGCGTAGAATGTCCATCCCGCGACACGCGCGCTGTTGTGCGGTTGCACAGCCCGGGTTCTGTGTCTGATTTTTTTTTTTTCACCTTGAAAGGAAAGGAAATGAAAATATTCACCACAATCTCGATGCTGGACATCTTGAAGGTGCAGGTGACACTAACAGAACAACAGCCACTGCCCGTCTATACCTCGTACCTGGCCTGTTTTCAGTTTTCCAAGTCAACCACAGCACTCGTTTTACCGTCCCATTCCCCTGATTTACATCCATAGATCTGCATTCCCTACTGCATCACATCACATCATGGCAAAAAGATCGAGATCGATTCACGTTGATGAGATCTTACCCGACAATGTCGACTCTCAAGCAACATCGACAGCATCGGCAACTACTGCTACAGCCGATAAGGAAACTTTGAGTGAATCCCACAGAACCACAGAGGAAGAGGAAGAGGAGGGCGAGGACGATGAAGAAGAGGAAGAAGAAGATAGTAATCACAATCAAGACTCTAAAAAATCAAACAAAAAGCAGAAACTATCCTCCTCTGATATCCAGATTGCAAGAGAAACAGCTGAACTATTCAAGTCAAATATTTTCAAGCTTCAGATCGATGAATTAATCAAAGAACTAAAATTGAAAGATTCTCACTGTATATTGATAGAGAAAGTTTTGCATAAATTGAACAATATCATCCAACAAATCCCTGATTCTGATCCACTATCTTTAGAAGAAGCTATAGATTATTTCAAAGACAAGCAAACAGCAATCCCATTCCCTGATCCAGTTCCAAACTCACTAAACTATAATTTACAATATACAGCACCAGATGATGTCTCACTAATTGGTTCCTTTGGTTTGAAAACTGCAATTAATAGAAAATCAGGTATGCAAATTGATGTTTGTCTTATCATGGATAAATCCTTGATTCAACCAAAAGACTATCTAAACTATAGAATACTGTACAAACATGCTTTCTATTTGGCTTATTTATCTCACCATTTATCCCAACTGGCTCCTCAAAATAATTTACCTATTAAACTCTCCTATGACTATCACAATGGTAATAAATTATGTCCTTCACTAATAATACAAAGTGACCCTTCATCAAATTCGTCATCATCATCTAATCCTTTACTCTTTGATAAAACTAATTTCTCAATCAGAATTTTAATTGGTCTACCTTATGGTATTTTTGAAAGTAAAAAATTGTTACCCGACAGAAATTCAATTCGAATCCAAAATTCAAATATAGTCTCAATCGATGATTTACCTCCAACACCACTTTATAATGCTTCAATACTATCATTTACAACTTATTCTTATTATTTGAAATATTTATACACAACGAAAAAATCAACTGAATCTTTCAAAGATGCTGCTTCTTTAGGATCTCTTTGGTTATCTCAAATTGGTTTCTCTTCAAATATTAATGATGGTGGTTTTGGTAGTTTTGAATTCAATATTCTAATGTCTGCATTATTACAAGGTGGTGGTATAAATGGTAATAAAATTTTATTACATGGATATTCATCTTATCAATTATTTAAAGGTACAATTCGTTATTTAGCAACTCAAGATATTTGTGATGATGGTTATTTATCTTTCTCTTCATTAATTGATAATAAAAAATCAATTTATAAATCAAATAATGGTTTTAATATACCAACAATTTTCGATAAAAATACTAAAATAAATATTTTATGGAAAATGAGGAAATCTTCGTACTCAATTCTAAAGAAATATGCTTTACAAACTTTACAATTATTAAATGATAATATAATTGATAGATTTAATCAAATTTTCTTAATAAATAATTCAAATATTAATATTAAATATGATTCTGTTGTTTCAATACCTTATTCAAAATTATTAGAATTTAATGAAGATAAATTTGGTTCATTGGAGAAAATTTCTTTTGTTACATTGGAAAATTACCTTTGTAATAAAATTTATAAAATTTTAATTGAAGCTTTAGATTCAAGAATTTATCAAATTGATATTAAACTTCAAAATAATTATCAACCTTGGTCAATTAATAAACGAAAACCTTCAAATAATTTATTAAATTCTTCTTATTTAATAATTGGATTATTTTTAAACCCTGATGAATCAGATAAACGTGTTACAAAAGGTCCTTTACATACTGATAAATTTGAGAGTGAAAAATTTATTTCATTTTGGGGTGAAAAGGCTCAAGTTAGAAGATTCAAAGATAATTCTGTTCAATGGAGTTGTATTTGGGATATATCTCCAACAGATTCTGTTGTTTTAACAATTGTTAAATATATTTTAGATAGACATATGTCAAATTCAACTAATCAATCTCATAAATTATCAAATCATTTAATAATTAATTCATCTAAATTTAATTCAATTTTACCAAATCCTTTAATACCTCATTCTTCAAATTCTCAACCTTTAATTTTACCTCAACATTTCATTCAACTTAAATTAGCTTTTGATAATATTGTTAAAGATATTTCAAATTTAAAATTACCTTTAAAAATTAGAAATATTTTATCAATTTCTCCATCTTTAAGAAATACATCAATTATTTTACCAATACCTTTTGCAACTGGTGATCCTAATTTTTTCAATGAATGTATAATTCAATTTGAAACTTCAAAACGTTGGCCTGATGAAATAATTTCTTTAGAAGATACTAAAACTGCTTTCCTTTTAAAAATTTTGAATGAATTAAATGAAAATTATGATAATTATTATAAATGTTATTTAATTGAAGATAATTATTCAATACCTTATAATTCAAATATTAAAATTTTAAGAATTTTAACAAATCAAGGTTATGGTTTCCAATTTAGAATTTTAACTGAAATGGATGAATTTTTATATTTAAAATCAATTGAAAATTCAACTAAATTATCGAATGGTCCACCTCAAACTCAATTTATTGAAATTTCTTATATTAGATTTATGCAAAAATATATCAACTCTGTTAAACATCATCGTGATATTTCAACTTTAGTTACTCATTTCCCTTATTATTCTGCAACTGTTAGATTTTTCAAACAATGGTTAGATTCTCAATTAATTTTAACTCATATTTCAGAAGAAGCAATTGAATTGATTGTACTTCAATCTTTCGTTGATTCTGCACCTTATGGTACACCAAATTCTGTAATGGTTGGATTTTTAAGAGTTTTAAAATTTTTATCAAATTGGAATTGGAGAGAAGATCCTTTAATTTTAGATTTATCAAGAGATTTTAGTCAAAATTATAGAGAAAATAAAGAAAGTTATGTTGATAAAATATCTGATAAATTAGATTTATCAACTTATCAAATGATTTTATCATCTTTCACTAAATTAAGGAAATCAGATCCTCAAGGTATTAAAGTACCTTTTTTCATTGCAACAAAAAATGACATTTCAGGTAAAATTTGGACTCAAGGTATTTCTTTAGTTATTGCTTCACGTTTAACATCAATTTCAAGAATTGCATTAAATTTATTATCAAATTCAAATGATAATAATATCGAAATTAGTGATAATTTATTAAAACTTTTATTTACTCCTGCTTTACAAGATTATGATATTGTTATTAAAATTGATTCAAATAAATTAAGTAATAAAAAATTACGTCGTTTAACAGGTTTAATGCCAACAAATTTAAAATTTAAAAATTTGATTGATCCACTCACATCATTTGAAGATTTAGATTCATCAACAGATCCTGTTTTAAATTATTATAAAGAATTAATTTCTAGATTTGGTGAAGTTATTGTTTGGAGTATAAGGAAAGTTGGTGGACTTGAAGAATCCGAAAGAGTAATTACAGGTTTAATCGTACCTGGTAATGAATCAAGAAAATTTAGAGTCGGTATGGGTTACCCAATGAAACCTTTACCTGAAGGTAAAGATTTAGTTGCTTTAGATATTGATGATGTGTTGAAAAATTGTGCAATTTTAGGTGGTGATATGATTAAATCCATCTCGTTGAAAAAATAAATGATTCTATAACAATCATAATTTTTTTTGACTTAATGATTGGTCAGTAAGTAACTTGTGTAAAAAAATTTCTGTTAATATATTGTATATATTATATAAAGGAACTTTGAAAAGGAAAATATGTAAGGAGGATAAATCCGAGGAAAATTTCAAAGAGGAAAAAATAGAAAAGTGACGACTCCGTGAAGCATGGTTCTTTCCAAGATCAACAAATATATTGAACATAATGCTACTCAATCAAAATATGAATGAGCTGCTTCGGAAAGATGATTCAAGACTTTACAATCGACAGTTGAAATTTCTGTCAAGATCTTTCAATCAACAGTTATCAATTTCACTTTACATACTTTACTATATTCTATTTGTTTTCGATGAATCTCTAGTTTGTTACCTTCTACGCTGTTTCCTCCATATGTTTCTTTCACATATGATTGATGAATTAGAGAGTGGAAGTGAAGTAATACCTGGATTAAGCCGAAATCAAGCATTTACTCGATTATCAACTCAAATAAATCAAGCAGATGAAAATTCAACAACTAATCTTTCAAATGATTCACAAATTGATGAAAATAATGATGAAAGTTTAATAAGCAGTGAAATCGAAGGTTTTTTCAAAAATTGGACAATGATTCAAAGGAAAGAGTTAGTTAGAAAAATTCTACTTTTGTTTTCAACATCATGGTTACTTATGATTCCATATCAAATGATTTTTTGCCTAGGTAAAACATATGATGGGATAGCCTATAATGTTTTCGGTACATTAAATAATCGTATACGTGATAGTGCTTATTCAGATTCTTTACTACATAAAGGGAATTTGTGGTCAGTAAATAAAGCCATTACAATGGGTAGCTTTCTTACTAATTGGATTGGAGATTTTAAATTTAGGTCGTCACTCACAAAGGCTATTGGAATAATATTAGTTGATTTTATTATCATTTCATTACAGATTGTATCTGTTATCAATAACTATGGTGTAGGTTTAGGAGTGATCAATAGATTCGATGAAAATACAATGGAGCTACAGAATGAAAGAAGTTTCAATGGTCTTCAAGGACGTTTGACGATAATGAAACTAGACCCTTTGAAGGCACTTACTAAGGTTTTCGCCGATAATTAACAATTTTTTTTGCTGTTTATAAGGGGATCATTTATAAAGTTTATGTATTATATTTTACATTGTGAGGGTTAAAAGAGTGCTTAGATCGTAGATGTTCAATTCAAACCACCAATTGGACAGTTTCTCAAATATTCAACTTTATTTCTAAGAATTCTAACGGATTTGAAAAAGATTTCTTCAGGTGGCATAGCACCCGTACTTTCAACATTGAAAATAAAATGATCTCTCTTTCTACCAAGTTTGACTTTACCATTAAATTTTTCATGTCTTAAAACTTCTCTTGAAACAGTATCTTTTCTAGCATCTTTAACATAAGCTTCACCTTTTTCATTTATATCGATGACACCTGATGGGAAACATTTCTGAAATTCTAATGCATCTTTACCAACAATCGGCTGTTTAATGTCGATAACTGGTAAAAGTCTGTATGAAGCAGTTGAAACTGGAGAAAATTTAGCATGATCGGAACCTATACCTAAAATACAATGCACTCTAAGTGAAATTTCTTGTCCTGGTCTGAGCTTAGCAAGTAAAATATTAGGATCACATGGTACAACAGGATTGTTTGCAAAAAGTTCAACTTGACGACCTTGCGGTTCAAACTTCAAATGTTTTGCGTACACTTTGTGGTTCCTATATAAATTATCTGGGTTGGTTGATTTTGGGTCTGCATTTGGATTCTTTGAACATACAACATCTAAGGAAAGAACTATCGTGTTATCATCTGTGAATTTATCCTTCTCATCGGCATCTTTATTTATCCAAGTCAATTGATCTGGGTCTACTTTCAATGGAACCAAACCGATTCTATGCGCTAGCACTTCATCTTGAATAACTGATGTGTTATTGAAAATATATACGTATTCAGCGGCAACAGATGGAACTTCTGCAATCATAATTCTACGGAAGGCATTCGAGATAGAAGTATCAATACCAATCAAGTCAAAGTTTGCTGTTCTCTCTGAAATGTAGGAGATATCTAATTTGAAGTCTTTTTTGAATTTTTCCAAGCTCCATTCTGCGTCTTGAGAGTCCGCTGAGTAGCCTGGAAAATCGGTAGTAGTTGTATTTGTCACTCTGTCGTGTTCTATCCCGACAATATTGGACATGGCAGGCTATGATGGCTTAGTTTGTTGTGTCAAGTTTAGATCAACGTGCTTTTGATGAAAGATCTCTCTCTAGTCTCATAAAAAAATTTCAAATAGGAAAAATTTGAAAGAGCAAGACGGGGCCGTCGCGTCGATCGGCTCAGCGTTTCTGAGAGGCACCATCTTCACGAAGGCTTCGCTATTCTGGAAACAGTGCCAGAAACAAAGATGCTATAATTGGTAGAGGATCATAAATGCACTGGTTTTTAGTTCTCCAAGTAGAAGTTACCGTTACACAGACATGCCAGCAAGTCAATTAGTTCCAATCGACATTACTTCACCTCAAGATGCGTCTGCCAGCAGTGATGTCGAGGGAAAATCCACTGGGATGGACGTTTTGTCATCTCCTGAGAGTAGGAGTTCACCTATCAGATCATCGTCTCCGCCTCCACCCCAACCACCATTGAATGTACGTAGAAGAGTGTCTGATCGTTTGAAAACACAAGTAAGAAATTCGAGAAGTGCTTCACTTATTATACCGGTTGTAACTACCAATTCTACAGAAAATGTGGGCGATGAGCAGATTGAAAATGATCTTGTTGACATCAAAGCCACTTTAAACGATAATGACAATACCAGCCTTTCCGATGAAGATGGTTTTTCGTTGAAATCTCCTGCACTACCCAACAGACCTCCTAAAACTCCGCCAAGAATTACAACAGACTTTCAAGATCCTCAATTTGAACCAGTTAACCAATATGGTATGGAAAGAATTAATGCTGCTCAATTTTCACCAGATACTAGTAAGAGCCACGCGTTTGATGAATTAGAGGATGAAGGACGTGATGTTAAACCATACAGCTATGAAGAAAGACAAAAGAGATTTTTGCTGCAAAGTCGAAGCTATCATGTGGAGTTTATAATCGATTTATTGAATACTGCACACCTCACAGTTGAAGATAATGTTTTCTTTGAGAAAGTTCATTCTTCAGACGTTTTTATTGCTACCTTGAGTCAAATGAGAGTTGGTGATTATTCCACAGCTAACCAACCTGTTCTTTATACCCTAATTCTCAAGTCATTGAAAGTAGGAGAAACTGTTTTTAGAGAGTTAGAGCCTATCAAGGATACTAAATCTTTTGATGAATTAGTAAGTGCTATGTCTTTTTTAATCAGATCTCCTAATGAGAAAAAAGTAGAGTTTAAATCTGATTTATTAAGCATTTATTCCCTCTTTGATAGAATCAGCAGTGCTAAAGGCGAAAAGAAAGATGATAGTGATAAAATGACTCTTCCGAATGCTTTAGTTGCTGCATTTCTTTACAGATGTTCATCAAAGTTTGTGATACCGCAAGCCTTTATATTAGCTCTTATGATGAATGAATATGTCATTATTGATAGTCCTGAATCTCGTGAATTTAAATTTCTTCTTTTAAGATCAATTGAAGCTATAGATCCAAGACTACTGTTGAACAAGATAGATAGTTTTACAAACCCAATTGCATATTTGAACTCATTAATTCAATCCAGTTCATTCTGGGTTCGTTTTGTTGAAGTTCTTTATGAAAACGATAAACAGTCCAAAAATCATCCATTAGGCTTAACATTGGTTTTATTCAACTTGATAGTTAATGGAGTATTTTCCTTAGTGGAAGTTATTGTGAATTTACGTTATGAACTACAAATATTTGGAGTAGATGAGAAACCGGCAAAATATAAGCATATAATACCGGACATTGTTAGATTTCATAGAGAATTTACTATTTTAAACGAATCAGGTGAATCTCAATATACTAATTTGACATTAGACAAGTTATATTCAAAAAATCAAGAACTTCAACTAATTTCAAAGGAGAAAACTGAAGCTTATAATGTTTTACTCAACAATTATAAACAGCTAAATGAAGAGAAAATATCTGTGGAAGAAATGATAACCAAATACAGCGAAGAAAATCAAAAATTACAGGCAGTTTATCAATCACTTTCAGCTCAAGTTGAACAATTATTAGGTCAATATGATGTGATAAAGCAAACTGTGCAAAAGAATGAGAGAGTGAAAAAAATGAATGAAACTATGAAACAGGAAATTGAGCGTTTGAAGCATGAAAATATGAAACTTTTAGCTAAATAGAGAATTCTATTCTGTAAATTTATATAAAAAAAACTGTTTAGAAATAGTAATTTGTGAACGTATATAGATAGATAGATATCGGGATGAATTAAATAGGAAACCTTTATAAACGGCGCGTTGTTCCCTGGCGCAGTTGGACCAAAATTTCCATCCATTAATTAAAACTCAAATTGACACGTAAGTGCCTTCAACGACAAGCAACGTAACGATGAGAATAGTATCAGCATTAAACCTAATTTTCACATTATTGATTTTGACATTGAATCCAGTAAATGGTTTGAAAATTGGTAAAGGATTAGTTAGAATTGATGATGAGAATTTTGATATTTTTAACAATGATATTCCATTAAATTTAACGGATACAAAACTTTCAATTGCACTTACATTGATTGATGACAATGATAATGAGAAATTTCTTAAACCAGAACAAGTTATGATTTCTTTGTCAGTTCCAAATATTGTTTCCGAATTTTATTTACATCCAAATTTTGTTCATGAAAAAGTATTTGAATCAAATATTGCTATTAAAAGTTTATCAAAATATTTATTAAGTTCCGAAGAAATTTTTATTACAGTTATAACTGGTGATTCAAATGATAAATCTATGAATAGAATTTTCAGATTAGGTTCTATTAAACCATCTGAGAAATTAAGGAAAGATAAATTTATTGAATTACCTAATAGACTTCAAGAGAAACCTGAAATTAAACATATTTTCAAAGATCAACCTAAAAGTTTACCTGTTTTCATAGCAACACCATTTGTTATAGTTATTTCATCTTTATTAATTATATTATTATTTGCATGGAATTATTTTGATGCTGTTAATTTTAAAAATTTGAGTAAATTTGGAATTTCAGCTTATATATTCATTTTATCATTAGTTGGATTTGAGATTGCATTTTTCAGATATTATATTGGTGCATCAATTTTTACATCACTTTACAGATTTTCAATAATTGGAATTATTTCCATAATTTCAGGCTCGAAAACTTTAAGAACTTTATATAAAATTAGAAAAGGTAAATTATAATGAAAAAATATCTTTTTAGTTCGTTCTTTCTATAAATATTAAATATTATCTTCAACAAATGTATTACTTAACCATCTATAATATTCACCTTTTAAACCCATTAAATTTGGTAAATACATACCAATAATTATTTTACCACCAATTAAACCCATTGGTAAAACATTATAAGTTCTACTATCAACAGAATCACTTAAATTATCACCTGTAACCCAAACATGACCTTCAGGTACAATTATATACATATCATAAGGATCTCTATCCCAACCTTTATAACCAATTCTATGGAAACTATCATTATTGAAACTATCATTATTATCGTTATTTTCATTGTTTTCAAAAATTTCATGAATTTCATCAATATGATTTCGACTTGGATCAAGTAAAATTATATCACCAGGCATACCAGTTATACGTTTACAAACCCAATTATCAGGTTGTGTTGGTTTACGTGCAACAATTATATCACCCATTTTCAAATTATTACCATTTTTAAAACTTTTATCAACAATACAAAAATCTCCATTTATATTCAATGTTGGAAGCATACTTGCTCCTTCAGTTTGAGAAATTTCAAAAGTTGTCGATGTAATTAAATGTAATGCAGCAATTGATCTAATCGATAATGAACATATCCTCAAAGTTTCTCGTATAAAGTTTGACATTATGTAGAATAGTTGATCTGTGAGTGATAAGTTATAGAATTTGCTTAGTTTTGTTCTTAGTTAGTTGCTCGGGGAAGAAGAGAAAGAAAAATAAACTCACTGATATCTCCTCACGCACTTACGTCAATCGGGGACTCGAGACTTGAGATAGTAAGGTACAGGTATAATGTGTACGCAGAATGGCTAAATTCGTTTATTCTATTAAACATTATATAGACATTAAGTTAAATATGCAAAGAGCTTCTTTTTAGTAGAGAAAAAAAAGAAAGGAAAATGAAACAAGGATAACAACTTCAGGAAAGAAAAAAAAAAAAACACAACCGTTTAAAGGTTTAGTCTATTAAGAATCTCACTAGCTAAAGATTTGTATAACCATGTATTACCACTGATTTTTTTGAATTGAATACCGTATAAACCAACTAAAGGAACTTTAACGATATGAATTTCAAATTTAAGAGGAGTTTTAGAACTAGATTTGGATTCATTATTATTATTATTAGTACTATTATTGATATTTAATGAAGGATTTCTTGAATGACTCATACGATTTTGTTGTTCTAACCTACTTGAAACTAACATATCACTTGCACCATTTGTTTCATCTAATGTTAAAGATTCTGAACTTTCATCAGTTATATTACGCATTAAATTAGCTGGAGCAGGAGTTGTTGGTATATTAATTTCATTAAAATTATATTGATTATTTGAATTTGTTGATAATGATGATAATTTATCTGATTTTTTAGAACCTAAAATACCATTTCCAAGTGAAAATTTCCTTCTATGATTAAATTTATTTGGAGTTGTGAAAATTTGATTTTCTGAATTATCATCACTACCTCTTGATTTATTAATTTGAGATGATGAACCTTCACTAATTGTTGGAGTTTTCAAAACATCAATTGTATCAATATATTTATCATTTGAATTATTTGAATAAGATTTAGCAGGTGATTTAGAACTTGAAATTGAATCACTTCTAGCCTTTTGAGATAAATTAGAATCAACAATTGAAGGATAATGAATACAGATAAAACCACCTTTAACTTCAATAAATTGAACACCTAATTGAGGTAAAACTGAAATTATATCATACCTAATAACAGGTAAAGGTTTAGTTGAAGTAGTTTGAACTGAAAAGAAACCTTTAAGGAATAAAGTTTTAGGATATTCAATTGAAGGCATAGAATTAGGTGGAGCTCTATTAAATTCTTCAATAATTTCTTTATCTGAAGGCCTCTTCTTAATAACTTTAATTGATTTATTAGATTCATTGGAAAATTGTATACTGTCCATATTATCATCATCATCATAAAATCCATCAATTTCATTATTAATATTAATCAATTGAGGTAATGGAGGTACATCAGAATCAATTGAATTTGTACCATTTTTATTAAAATTATATGATAATTTTCTTGCATGACCAACAGATTTAGCCCTCGCAGAAGGATGGTACCTATTTGGTGTATTATTATAAGCTGAAGTTTGAGATGATGATGAAGAGGATTGTTCAATACGATTAGTGATATTTTTATCTGGATTAAATATTGAACCTGTATAAGCAGAAGTTGCTCTTTGATGATGTGGGATATTTCTTCTTAAAGATTGACTTGTAGTTAACCTTGGAATGGAAAGTTGTTGTTGTTGTTGCTGTAGTTGTTGTTGTTGTTCTTTCTCCTTTGAAGTTACTTTAACACTACCAATTCGTTTCATATCATCTTTAGAATTATTACTATGTTTACTTGTACTCAATTTCCTAAACAATGAATTCATATTGAAATCTTCATTATTAATAAATTGATGAGGATGAGATTGTTTTTGAGCTTGTTGTTGTTGTTGTTGCTGATGATGATGATGGTGAAGGAAATGAGGATGTTGTTGTTGATGTTGTTGTTGTGGAGGTGGAGAAGAAGATAATCTATGAGATTGTTCATCAATACTATTTTTATTGAAAGAATGAGGTGATATATCTGAATGTGGAGAAGTATGAGCAGCTGGTGGTGCTTGTAAGACTTGAACATTTGGAATTTTCAAATTCAAATTTGGTTGCTGTTGTTGTTGAGGTTGTTGAGGTTGAGTTGGATGGTAATGTTGATATTGTTGAGGTATTGGTTGAGTTACAATTCTATTTGAAGGTTCATGAACTTTATTTGGTTGATTAGAAGTTGCATTAAATATAATATTTTGTTTTGATTGTGAAGAATTTAAAAGATTTTGTTGATTTAGAGATTTATTAATTTTTGCCCTTTTCCTTTCTAACATTTCACCTACTAAATAATAAATTGAAATTAAAGGATTAAAAGCTTTTGTTGGATCCAATAAATTTGGATTATAAGGTTGATTATTAATTTTCAAATTCCAATTTTCAACGCATTTTTTATAATAATCAGAAGATAAAATTTCAATTAATTGATTTTTCAATTCTTCTTCATCATTAGCAAGATTTAAAGATACAATTTCAGTAATTATATCATTATTTAAAGGTAATTTTAAAGGTATTCTATAGGGCATAAAATTTGAAACCAAATTATTATAACCTTTATTTAACCAAGGATGTGAAATAACATTTGAAATATTATACCTTTCAATTGGATCAATATTAAGCATATTTTGCATTAAATCTATACAATCTTTTGATAAATGATCAGGGTAAATGATCTTACCCTTTTTGATTTTATCGTGTAAATTTGAAACAGATTTATCATCAAAAGGAACTCTACCACAAACCAAAACAAATAAAACAACACCAAAAGACCAAATATCGACTTCAGGACCTTTATAAGGATGAGCAGATAATAATTCAGGAGCTGCAAAATATAATGAACCACAATAAGTATTTAATAATTTATCATTAGAGAATAAATTTGATAAACCAAAATCAATTATTTTAATTTCACCTTGATTATTAATCATTATATTTTCAATTTTTAAATCTCTATGAACAATATTGTTGGAATGACAATAATCTAAAGCAGATGCAATACCTCTAGCAAATTTTCTAGCTTGAGATTCTTTTAATGAACCATGAGCAACAATATAATCTAACATTTGACCACCTGAAACATATTCAAATAACATATAATAATGATTTGACATTGAGAAGATTTCATATAATCTGCAAATATAAGGATGATATAAGATTTTACCTAAAGCAGCTTCTCTAATTGTTCTTTTATCTCTAGCAACTTCCTTTTCATATTCCTTTTTCCTTTGAGAAAATTCATGAGGATCGGATATTGGAGGATCATTAGCATGTTGCCTTTGCCAAACTTTGGCAGCTCTTGTAACAACTTTAACAGCACAAATTTCATTAGTTATTCTATGTTTACATAATTTCACTTTACCCATTGAACCTGCACCGATGGTTTTAGTGAATTCCCAATCACCGATTGATTTTCTGTGAAATTGTTGTTGAGCTGGTTGGTTTGTCTGTGGTGGATTATTTGTTGTTGTTGTTGTTGTTTGATCACTATTTTGTATTCGATTGGAAGGAAGATCAGAAGTGTGAGGATTATTGTTGTTTGAATTGATATTGTTGGATAAATTTACAGGGGGTAGTAACGAGTTTTGATTCAATTGAGGTTGTTGTTCTTGAGTAGAATATTGATGATGAGGTAACACTTTAGAAGTATTGGTAGGTCTCTGCTTATTTATATAATCTGGATTGATTGTATATTCATCAGATAAATTAGTTGCATTTGAAGAATTGCGCAGCATTCTTGGAGTTGCAGGAGCAGCATTCCTTACTTTAGGTACGTTTAGATTCTGAGAATGATGCTGTGATTGAATATGTTGCTGCTGTGAAGCATAAGAGTCGATATTGTTATACCCTTGATCATAATTATCTGAGGACATTGTCAAGATATTTTTAGCAATTGGATAGTATTTGGTTATGAGAATGATATAGGGTTGGTATCAATAGGTTCAGTATTAGTGGCTGGATGCTTGCTTATCTTTGTGTAGTAAAGGGAATGCTGAGTAGAGTAAAATATACAGGCAGGGTTTGAATAGCAGAGAGGGATGGGGGTGGTGGGGGGCCAATTTGGAGAGGTCAATTGTGGAGTTTCGGAGAAGGAGGGAGGATCTGTATGTATGTATGTATGTATGTATGTGTCAGCGGTCGCAGTAACAGCAGCAGCGGTTCGGAGGATGCAGGATCAGTTGTTAGTTAGCTGAAGAGGGCGCTGATTGAGCGGTAGAGGGTGTCCGTGAATGCGGCGTGGCCTGAATTGCCCCAAGATGCACGTCTTCTCTTTCCCTCTCTTCTCTGCTCTTCTCGTCTCGTCTCGTCTCTTCTTGTTGCACACAGGCAATCCGGTGCTTCCCAGACGGAGAGCCCGGGCAGCATCAGCGAGCTGAGCCCGTCCCGCGGCCTGGCGTCGATCGTCGCCACCGCCACCGGGAGGAGGAGGACATCAGCCGCGCTGTCACGTGCACCCAAGGTCACGTCGATCGACGCGTCTCGGGCGACGGGAGCATAGCAGCTGAGCCGCCACGGCTATCAGGGCTAGGGCTATTAGCCCGGGCCGCGCAGCTTCCCCTCCCAACATTTTTGCCCGAGCTAACGGGCGCCGGCGGAACGGCCCGATCGGGCAGCTCCGCCGCCAGCCGCCGCCAGCGCCCACCAGCCTCCACCAGCCGCATCTGGCTCGCTGTACGAGCGGTACGAGCTGTGCGAGCTGTGCGAGAACGAAACGGCAGGCTGTGCACGACGGTTTTCACTCGACGACACCGGTGATTCTTTCTTTCTTTCCCTCAGATCGTGGTCGTGATCGATCTCCATCGCTCCGTCTCTCTTCTGACCCCTGGTTCTCTGGTTGTCGTTCTCTGCTCCCTGCTACCGCTAGCCTCCTCTTCCACAGCTTCGTCTTTATCTGCATGGCTCTTTCCTTGACACTCCCGCTCTGCCATTCTGGCCAATTGTGCACGCGTAATCGTTGCTTCCTTCAGCTCTTCTTCCCATCTTCCCATCTTTCCTTCTTTCCTTCTACTTTTCCTACTTCTGTTACTTCTGCTACTTCTACTCTTCCTACCTTCTCTCTCCTTACTTCTTCCCACTTTCCCCTACTATCTGGGCAAATTATCGTTAGTTGTATCAACTTTACTCTTATTTACCCATACCCACACACACCCCCATTAGAAAACCGTTGCTTTCACCCCCAATCCCAACATTTTTTTTCACTCACTCACTCACTACACGAATATATTGATCGCATCCTATAACCGCTCTCTGAAAGCAAATATTACTCCTCCACAAACAATTCCACTGATCTATCTATAATATTCTTTTACAATCTACATCAAATTCTAAAATGACTGCACCAACTCATCAGGTCGTTCATGAAGCTAATGGTGTTGTACCAAGACCAACTCCACAACCTTTCTTTGAAAAGCAACCTTTAAAATCTTTATCTTCAATAGATGAATATAATCAAATGTATAAACAATCAATCGAAGATCCTGAAAATTTCTTTGGTCCAATGGCTAAAAAATTCTTATCTTGGGATAAAGATTTCACTAAAGTTAAGCATGGTTCTTTAATAAATGGTGATTCCGCTTGGTTTATCAATGGTGAATTAAATGCTTGTTATAATTGTGTAGATAGACACGCTTTCAAAAATCCTGATAAAATTGCCATCCTATTTGAAGCTGATGATGAAAATGAAAATAGATCAATTACTTTCTCAGAATTATTAAGAGAAGTTTCTCAAGTTGCTGGTGTTTTACAATCTTGGGGTATTAAAAAGGGTGATACTGTTGCTATCTATTTACCAATGACTCCTGAAGCTATAATTGCAATGTTAGCTTGTGCTAGAATCGGTGCAATCCATTCTGTTATTTTTGCTGGTTTCTCTGCAGGTTCTATTAAGGAAAGAGTTACTGATGCTAATTGTAAAGTACTTATTACTGTCGATGAAGGTAAAAGAGGTGGTAAAGTTATTAATAATAAGAAAATAGTCGATGAAGCTTTAAAAGAATGTCCTTCAATTGAGAAAGTTTTAGTTCAAAGAAGAACTGGTAATGATAAAATTTTTATGCAAAATGGTAGAGATTATTATTGGGATGAAATTGCTCCTGAATTTAGAAGTTATTTACCTCATGTACCTGTCAATTCTGAAGATCCTTTATTTATGTTATATACTTCTGGTTCAACTGGTGCTCCAAAAGGTGTTGTTCATTCAACTGGTGGTTACCTTTTAGGTGCTGCAATGACAACTAGATATGTTTTCGATTTACAAGAACAAGATGTTTTATTTACTGCTGGTGATGTTGGATGGATTACTGGTCATTCTTATGCTTTATATGGTCCTTTATCTTTAGGTACAACAACAATTATTTTTGAAGGTACACCTGCTTATCCAAATTATGGTAGATTTTGGAGAATTATTGAGAAAAATAAGGCAACTCATTTTTATGTTGCTCCAACTGCTTTAAGAATGTTGAAAAAATCTGGTGAAGATGAAATTTCAAAATATGATTTATCTTCTTTAAGAACTTTAGGTTCTGTTGGTGAACCAATTGCAAGTGAAATTTGGCAATGGTATGATGAGAAAATTGGTCATGGTTGTTGTCATATCTCTGATACTTATTGGCAAACTGAATCAGGTTCTCATTTAATTGCTCCTTTAGCTGGTGCTGTTCCAACTAAACCTGGTGCTGCAACTTTACCTTTCTTTGGTATAGATGCTGTTATTATCGATCCAACTTCTGGTAAAGTCTTGGAAGGTAATGACGTTGAAGGTGTTTTAGCTGTTAAATCTTCTTGGCCTTCAATGGCTAGAACTGTTTATAAAAATCATAAAAGATTCATGGATACTTATTTAAAACCTTATCCTGGTTATTATTTTACAGGTGATGGTGCTGGTAGAGATCATGATGGTTATTATTGGATTAGAGGTAGAGTCGATGATGTCGTCAACGTTTCAGGTCATAGATTATCAACTGCAGAAATTGAAGCCGTTCTATTGGAAGATTCGGCTAGAGTTTCCGAATCTGCTGTTGTCGGTATTAATGATGATATTACTGGTCAAGCAGTTATTGCTTTCGTTCAATTAAAGGATAATTCTTTAATCTCAAATGAAGATTCTTTACTCAAATTAAGACAAGATTTAAGATTATCAATCAGAGCAACTATTGGTCCTTTCGCTGCTCCAAAGACAATTATCATCGTTGATGAATTACCTAAAACTAGATCCGGTAAAATCGTTAGAAGAGTTTTAAGGAAAATTGTCTCAGGTGAAGCTAAAAGTTTAGGTGATCAATCAACTTTAGCTAATCCAGAATGTATTCCAGGTATTATTGAAGCAGTTGAAGCACAATTTGGTGTCAAAAATTGAAATGTTAACTACTATTAATTAATATTTTGTTTTTTCCCCCTGATTTTTGAGCTTTTTTTCACCTTATTCCTTTGTATATTCAACCTTCTATCCCTTCTAAAATTTTTTTATAAAGTAAAGCAAAAAATGATAGTCTGGTGTATTTTGTTTTTACACTTTCTATATACTCTCTACAAACTTTTTACTATATTCTGAAACAACTTCAATAGTGGACATCATTAACTTTTTAAGTTCTTCCTCTTTAATGATATATGGTGGCATGATGTAGACTAATCTGCCAAATGGCCTTACCCAAACACCTCGTTGCACAAACTCTTCTTGAAACCATCTCAAATCAACATCAACACTCAATTCAACAACACCGATGGCTCCAATAATTCTAACATCTTTTACAATAGTAATATCATTTGCAAGAGTTAAAAACTTATTCATTAACTTTTCAATTCTACTAACTTGATAAATCCATTCTCTTCTATTAATTATCTCTAGATTTTTATTTGCAATTGCACATGCTAAAGGATTACCCATAAAAGTTGGACCATGCATAAATGTACCATTTTCACCTGATGATATTGTATTTGCAACTTCATCAGTAGTTAAAACAGCACTAAGTGTAACATAACCATTCGTTAATGCTTTACCTAAGCAAAGAATATCAGGTTTAATTCCAGCATGTTCATATGCAAATAATTTACCTGTCCTACCAAAACCAGTTGCAATTTCATCCAATATTAAAAGTACATCAAATTTATCACATATTTTACGTACAAATTTAAGTGATTCAGGATGATGAATCCTCATACCACCGGCGCCTTGAACGATAGGTTCCATTATAACAGCATAAATTTCTTCATGCTGAGCTTCCATAACATCTAGAAATTCTTGCATATAATTTTCATCCCAAATATCAGTAGGTTTACATTCAGGTGGTGTAATGAAAATGTTTTCATTGATATAACCTGAATAAATCTTATGCATAGAATTGACTGGATCACAAACTGAAATTGCACCAAATGTATCACCATGATAACCAAATTTGAAAGTTAAAAATTTCTTCCGTTTATTTGAAAGTTTACCATATTTAGAGTCACAATATTGAAATGCCATTTTCAAACTTACTTCAACAGCAACAGATCCAGAATCCGCTAGAAAGCATTTATTCAGATTGTCACATGTCATGTCAATCAATTTTTGACATAATAATATAGCTGGTTTATGAGTTAAACCACCAAACATTACATGTGACATTTTCTTCAATTGTTCTTCAGCAGCTTTGTTTATTTCTGGATGGTTGTAACCAAAAATTGTACACCACCATGAACTCATCCCATCAATTAATGATTCACCTGTAACAAGATTTATGTAAACACCTTGAGCAGATTCAACTTGGTAGCACGGTAATGGGTTGATTGCTGAAGTGTATGGATGCCATACATGTTCTCTATCGTATGCTAATAATTCCGAATTATTCATCCTTGTTATTCCAAAGAGCTGTTGAATGGTTAACTACTTTTTGCAGCACTTTCATGGTATTTTTGTGCTACTGATTTAGTTTCAGATGACTCTAGGATGATTCATGGTGGGTAGGTAGCCGAGGAAAGTTTTTACCCGCAGATTCTAGATGATTCACATGACTCCATCTTTTCAAGATACAAATACCGGACATAATTTTTTAGATTATTTTCTTCAGATTACTGTGCTACTAATGCTTCTCTTTCTCTTTATTTTTATTGCTATTAAATGACGACACCAGTATTTATAACAGGTACAGATACTGATGTCGGTAAAACTTTCATATCTGCTTTGCTTGTCAAAAAATGGAAGTGTAATTATTGGAAGCCAATACAAACTGGCTTGGAATCAGATATCGGTGATACAAACATAGTTATAAAATTACTCAAAGCATCTAATGGTGGTATCCCTAAAGAGACTGAGATTTACCAACCTGTTTGGGAATTTGAAAAACCATTGAGTCCCTGGAGATGCACAGTATTAGAAGGAAAACCGAACCTTTCAATTGATAATCTAGAGCTCCCGCTTTCAAGCAATAGTAACAAATTTGTTATTGTTGAAGGAGCAGGTGGTGTTTTTGTTCCAATAACAGAAACTGAATTTACTCCTGCTTTGATTAACAAATTAAAGGGCAAAGTTATTGTCGTGGCAAGATCCGGTTTAGGTACAATTAATCATACATTACTAACTTTGAAAGCTTTGGAGATGAATTCTTGTGAAGTTATAGGGGTCATTTTGAATGGGAAATATAATGCAGATAATAGTACCGCGTTACGTGAATTAGGTGTTAATGTACTATGTCAAATTCCTCTAGCATCATCTTTGGATGATGTGTATAATTTGATTCCCAACTTTGAAGAAATTCTTTAAAAAATTGTACGCTTTATACTCAACAGTTGTAAGTAATTGGCATTAAGAAGACCTTAAACGAAATATTTGATTGGTCATCAAGGTAATTGAGTAGCCGAATGCTCAAGTCATATTTGGGGACAAAATCGTGGACCAAATTCCTTGTAAACCAAAGAATTGAGATTTTGAGTAAATTTGCACCCTAATTTAAAACTCGTAATACAATGATACTATATAAACCTACTTTTATTGAAATTAAAAAAACTTTGAATCATATCCTGCCTCACTAAATCTAGATTCATCAAATAACCGTTTTTTCTCACTTTGATCATGTGACGCGATTGAATTCCTGCACATTTGTGTGAAGTGTCAAGTTTTGAGGGCAAACGATCAGAAAGGTTAATAGTAGGTCAAAGCTGCACAACTGAATACAAACAATGTCGTTAGAACAACTCACTGTTAAACTCACAGAATCATTTTTGAAGGGGGATTATGAAACTTCTTTTAAATTACTTACACCAATCAAAATTCAACTTGTTGAGAATAATTTGCTTGTTCCAACATTAAATTCGACAATTAACATCAATGATTTAATAATTACGAGGAAGATACTAGAAATTGGAGCTTTAGTATCATTGAATTTACGTAAGATGAATGAATTTTCAAACTATATAATTCAACTTAAAGCATTTTATGAAATTGATTCTATAAGAAATGAAAGTACTGAATTTAAGAAATTACTGAGTTTATATTTGATGTTACTGTTAACTCAAGATGATCTTGCACTTTTCCATGTTGAACTGGAAAATTTTCAAAATTATGGAATGAGTGTTGATGATTTAGAGAAGGATAATTATTTATCTATTCCAATCAATTTTGAGAAATGGATTATTGATGGTGATTTTAACAAAATATATGAAATTCTTTCTTCTGAACATAAATTCCCATGTGCAGAATTTAATATTTTCAAAGACGAACTTTTACATTCAATGAGACTCAATATTGCAAATAATATAGAGAAAGTTTATAAACAACTACCACTCGAGAATTTGAAACTTTTACTTTTTTTAAAGCAAATCGATGCAACACAAGAATTTATTGAAAATTTTAATTGGGAATGTCGTAATGGTATAGTATATTTCAATGATAATGATAAAAAATTAGATGAGGTACTTGATATTGTTGATGAGATAAATGATGAGAAAGTTATTCTCAGGAATTCTTTGATTTATGCGACCGAAATGGAAAAGATTATTTAAATTTAAGTTACAAATTCTATAGTACATTTATTATATATATCTTACTCGTGTATAGTATTCAGATATTACCCTTTAAAAAATTGTCCATGTCAATTAATGTGTGTTGAATTCAAAAACTTCAATCTTGATTTCACAGCACTGCATAAAACATTAAATGGTATTTTAGAGTTTTTAAGATACACCAAATCAAGTTTAAATTCGGGAGAGCAGATATAATGATCGATCAACTGCCATTGTCTAAGCTCGAAATCAAACCCGATGTTTGGTTGATCAGTATACAATCTCCATTGCTCACCAGATTCATTAAATAATTTCCCATCTCTTATCAAACTCACTGGATCAAGTTTTGGGAAATTACAATGGAAAAACAATGGTTCTGCTCCCTTATCGAAATAATTCATAAAATCAACAAACCTATACTGGAAAACATCCCCATGATCTTTATGTTCTTGTATTAAAATATCGAGATCAGTCTTATATTTAATACCATTATTGAAATCTATCAACGGGTCATATTGGATCATTCCAACACCATGGTATACATCGTCATCCCAATGACCAATCACACCAACTGATTTTTTAACTTGATAATATGGCAAGTCATAGAATGCGGCTGCTGCAATAAAAGTCTCTTTATCACCTTCACCAGAGCCACCTTGAGAAAAGAGAGGATAATAATGACGTGGGCCATACACATTATAGTAAAAGCTCAAAAGTAATGCTTTAAAATGTGTCCTTTTGTTGAAAATCAATTGACCCGACTCAGAGGATATATCTGGGATGGTCCCATTCAAATCGTGCAATGCAATCTCAGTATCTGGATCAAGGTCATCATTAGCGTATAATTCCGGCGGAGTGATTGTATCAGCCCAATATCGAGTTCTCTTGGTTCCAATTGTTTTCCCCGTTATTTCATAAAATTTGGGATGTGTAACTCTCCTCCAAAAATCGGGCCACAAAATCATACCTGTAGATTTGAATGGTTCAGAATAGAAAAGATAATCTGGATTTTTAACAGGTATATTATCAGAATCTAAGAACAAAACATTTTCAAAACTGGATGCAAGTAAAGCTAATGATTTATATTGATAACCTCCCAGTTTCTTAGTTTTCGCATTTCTCTTAACTTGTTGAGGTATAAGTTTGTAAAGAAGTACACATCTAGCATTCAATTTTGGAAATATACTTTCACATAACTGTGGCTCATACTCTTCAGGTTCAGGGATCATAATTTCAACAGGGAGTTTGGATCCAGTTGCTCGAAGGTTCTCAACACCCAATAATGATAACCAAGAAAATTTACCACCAGCAATCATTACAATGCCATCACCTTCATAAGTACCTTTCTGATATGAATTGGGTATCGAATCGACATATTTAGAATGCGACCATTTCAAAGTCAATAGAAGTTTGTTCGGCACTTGCAAGCAAGAATCCAAATATTTTTTAGAGAGAAACTGATCACTATCAACAGAGTCGTGATTTGCAACATCTTTTGCCTTGTGCGCACCTGTAACCCTTGGAATAAGGTTCCTCAACATCTTGTTCCATTTTGGTTTGCTGATGGTTTCCATTTCTGAAAGATGCATATATCCGGTAGTAGGCTGAACAGACTCCACAATGGGGAATAATTTGTTGAAAAGGTGTTTGATTAAGTCTGTATTGGGTGCTGCTGTGTCGGTTTCCGGGGTGGATTTCAAAACTTTCGACTTGCCGTGGGTTTCCTTAGCATTATAACTATTAGTATGGCCAAGAGAGTTCACATTACTGTCTTGCCTATGGTTGATACCCTCTATGATTTTATGCTGCAACTCGTCGGCATTCTGTACTTCGCCATTGTACTGCAGCAGCATTTTCTCGTAAAAAGTTAGGGTATTGTCCTGCGACGTCGCCTTACCTGTCAGCACCGCATTGGTGTCGTTGGCATCACTGAGATTGAGCCACCACCAAAACAGCAGCAATAGGAACAGCAACCCCAATACCAGCCTGTACTGGTGACTGTGCCGTGAGAGGACACGCCGCCAGCGGCGATTGAGTTCCGGGATAAGACTCCTTCGATCCATGGTGCAGACTGGGTCGAAAAGAGATATAGATGCTACGTGGTGTGTGTGTGTGTATGTGCGCAGAGAGAGTCTGCTGAAAGACCCTTGCTCTGCAACATCTTCCGAACAGCCAAAGCAGAGCGAAGCAAAGCATTGAGCAATTAGCGAAGCAGAGCGAAGCAAATTCAGCACGTCCCGACTCGGCTGCCCAGAACGCGAAAAACACTTAGCAACGCGCCGCAAAACGCGTCGCGCCGCGTGCGCGCGTCGATCGACGCCCCTTTTTCTTTCCCAGATCGGGATCCTGTTTGGGAAACTGTACAACAATTCAAGAATTCCAGGACCCCAATCAGAAGCAGAAACTGGTTCCGTTTGCTAGCAGCACTGCTTCAAGGACCAGCACGCAATCCACCTGAGAATGAGCGATCCCGGTGTCAAGCTTAGAAGGAGACGTACTTCTTCTGTCGGCAAAATCAACCTAGGAGATACGGCGCTTGCCAGTATTGAAGCCAGCCGTTCTCGTTCCGAAACTGAGAGACAGAACGAACAGCAGAAAAACAGCTTGAACAAAATATCCCCAAATGCTGGTGATGCTGATGTGTTTGCCAAACTTCTCACATCGATCTCGATATTATGCTACAGATATATTTGGATAGTCCCATTGTCGATACTTTTAGTGATGAACGTTATTTACTTGTTATCCAACAACTACACAGATTCAAATCCTTTACACAAGTTCTTACGTTTATCATATGAGATTCCAGGCACTGAACCACCTCTTTATGAGAAAGGTTGGAACGATTTTGCATTTGTTTTCCAGATGATGATTTTTTTCACGTTTTTAAGAGAATTCATGATGCAAATGGTACTTAGACCAATGGCAATTCGTTTAGGTATTAGAGGTAAATCAAAGACTGCAAGGTTTAATGAACAAACATATGCCATTTTCTATTATGGTATTACAAGTCCTTTAGGTTTATACATCATGAAACAGACTCCAATGTGGTTTTTCAGTACTAAAGCATTCTATGTTGATTACCCACATATGCAACATACTTGGTTATTCAAATTCTACTATTTATTTCAAGCAGGTTTCTGGTCACAACAAGCAGTTGTTTTGCTTCTAAGATTAGAGAAACCAAGAAAAGATTTCAAAGAATTGGTATTTCATCATATTGTTACAATTTTATTGGTTTCACTTTCTTATATGTTCAATTTTACTTGGATGGGATTGGCAATTTACATAACTATGGACGTTTCTGATTTTTTCCTCGGTTTCTCAAAGACTTTAAATTATTTAAATCATCCATTAGAATTACCTTTCTTCCTTCTCTTCATTGTTGTTTGGATCTATACTAGGCACTACCTTAATATAAAGATTTTATGGTCAGTGTTGACAGAATATATGACAGTTGGTCCAACTATTTTGGATTTCAAAGCTCAACAATATAAATGTTGGATCTCTCAACCAATGGTTTTCGTATTGATATTTGCATTACAATTGGTCAATTTGTATTGGTTATTCTTAATTTTCAGAATCATGGTTAGATTCGTACTTTACAATGTCAAGAAAGATGATAGATCTGAATCAGAGTCTGACTCAGAAGATGAATTGGAGGCTCCACAAAATTGAATTAATTGATCACAAATAACACGGACTGACAGTTACAATTACGCTGTATAATATAAAGTCACTTACTTACATGAACAAATAGTTAATCGGACATTCCACCTGGGAATGAATAATAATAATAATAATAATAATAATAGTAATAGTGATAGTAATAATAATCATCCTTCCCTTTGAACTTTTTTTTACGATTTTTTTTTTCTACTTTTTTCATTTTTATAAATTTTCAAATAAGTTTTTTTGAATTATGTACAGATGGTAAAACAGTAATATATTTATAAAGAGGAACAGTATCAAGTGATATTCAATTCTCGGTAGTCTTTTCAACCAATGTAAAAGGTTCGTTAGGTTCCATACCCAAAGCTTTCTTATATTCAATAACTTTCTTCAATCTTCTTTGTAAACCAGTTTCACCAGCTCTACCTAAAACACCAGTAATCAAATTAGTTGTTCTAACAGAATTAGAATTTGCAGGAATTGGATATGTAACTAAATTTGGGTCAACATTTGAATCGATTATACCAATAGTTGGGATTCTAGCTTGATTTGCTTCCTTAATTGCAACATTAGCATTTTCAGGATTAAGTATAACAATTAAATCAGGTTTAACAACTTGATTTGATTCATCAGTCTTTAATTCTCTACCTGTTGGTAAATCTTGCATATCAACTTCATGTCTAGGTTTTGGATTTTCTAAAGAATTTGTAATTGCACCAGGAATCCATTTACGAGCAACATAATAACCATTACATTTTTCAGCTGCAACTTTAATTGATCTTAATTGACCAATTTTTAAACCTAAAAATAAAATCAAACCACCATTTTCTGCAACTTGTTGAACAACTTTACACGCAGTTTTCAAATATGAACTTGTTTTCTCTAAATCGATTATATGTAAACCTTTATATTTACCATAAACAAAAGGTTGGAAATTATGATTAAATAATTCAGTTGAACGTCCAAGATGAGCACCAGCTGCCATTAATTTTTCAGTTGTTATTTGATTGATCCTTGGTGGATTTGAAATCAATTTATGTGGTTGATAAACATTTTTGATATTTGAACCTAATTTACCCATAACTTGAGAATGATGTCTTTGTCTAATAGTTAATTCAGCTTGTGTATATGGTGAAGTTTTATCTGAAGGTATTAAATTTGGGAATTGTGAGAGTAAAGATGATGATGATGTGAATTGTTTCTTTAATTGATCTTTATTACCATAGAGACTCACCAATTTCTCAAATTTCGAAGTTAAGATTTCTTCTCTGTTCATTGTTGGAGTTGGTGAATTTTCATAAATCTTATTTAAATCTTGTTCACTCATTTCAGATAGTTGTTCAAGTGGACCATCAAAAGGTTGATTGAAAGCATTCAAAGTATTTATTGGAATTTGAAACTCATCCTGAAGATTTACTAATTCATTTGTAGATGAGGATGATGATGATGATAATGTAGATGATCCTTCTTCCACAGTAGATTTTGCATTTTGTTCAACCTTAGTGGCAGAAGCAGAAGTCGAGTTAAATCTCACAATACTTCTTTGCAGAAATCGACTACGAACACGTAAAGAAGATGACATTGCTCAGTTGAGTTGCTAAGAGTTTTGTATGGTGTGTTTAATATTAAAATTGAAACTGTCTGGATAGATATGAATCGACGAAAAATATCATGAGTGGAGTGAACTGGAAAAAGATGTTAGTGTCCTGTCCGTCCGTGCACCAATTTTTCAGTCTTGAAATTCTCGGCTTGGAAATAAAAATAGTGAGTGTGATTCGTAACTGCTTTAGTTACTACTTAATGCAATGAATAACGATGTTGGTGACCAGGAATGTGTTGGTTCGGGATTTGATCAAGAGGAGTATTTTATGTATCCGTTTGAATTCTACACAGATAAAGAAGTCTTCCGATGTAAATAAAATAACAGAAGATTCAGATTTTGCGTTCAGGAAATCAGCATTACAATCATTGAGTTTTGATGAACAAGATAAAAAGTATTATCCTATATACTCCGATATTTTGAAACGGTTATCTAGTGGTAGTGAAAATGTTGAGATAGTGAAATTGAGGGTGCCTGAGTTTAGAGAGAAATTTAGCAATTTGACACCAGATGCAAACGGTAACGAAACCTCGATTGATCCATTGTATATTTTGAATGGTAAAATAACAAGTATAAGGAAAGCAGGTAAAGGTTCAATATTCATTGATGTTGTTCAAGATTACACGAGAGTTCAATTTATTGTACATCATAAAATCATGGGATTGAGTAAAGAAGAGTTTATTGAAGCACACAGTGAATTCAAACCTGGTGATCAAATTGTTGGTTTAGGTAAAGTTGGTATGACAAAAGTTGGAGAATTATCGCTCAAATTAGTGAAACCTTTAGTTCTTGCATCACCATCGTTGCATCCATTACCACCTAAATTCAATGATATTGGGAAGATAAATAAAAATAGAGTTATTGATTATCTTGTCAATAAGGAGAGTGTTGAAGTTATTTTGCTACGCTATAAAATTATTCAACTAATCAGAAATTTCCTCGAAAGTAGAGGATTTATTGGTGTAGAGACACCAATTATCTGTAATGGTAATAGTGGAGCCAATGCAACACCTTTTGAAACATTTTCACATCATATAGATACCGAAGATGGTAAATTCAAGTTGAACCTTCGAGTTGCACCTGAACTCTGGCTGAAAAAGATGATTATAAGTGGATTTGACAAGATCTATGAGATTGGGAAAGTATTTAGAAATGAAGGAATTGACTCAACACATAATGTTGAATTTACTACATGTGAATTTTATCAAACTTTCATTGGACTCGAAGAATTGATGGAGACTAGTGAAGATATAATGAAATTCATCTTACAGAATATCATCAAGGATGAAAGATTCACGAGATTTCACAATATTGCCAAAGAGATGAACGAATTAATTGAGTCTAATGGTGGGAAGTTTGATAGGATTGATTTCCTGGCGGAGTTGGAGAAACAGACCGGCCACAAGTTAGAGTACTCTTGTTTGAGCAGGGAAGGATTGCTAGATTACTGGAAGATAATTGGAGACTATGATTCGAGCATTGACGAGCTGTCAGAGTCGGAGATGCTGAACAAATTGAGTGAAAAATATGTTGAGTCTCAGTGTGTTGGTAGTGAAATGCCAACATTCATTTACAATATACCTGAAATTGTTTCACCGCTGTCGAAATCGAATAGTGTCGGTGTGAGCCACCGATTTGAGATGTACATCGATGGCCGAGAGTACATGAACGCGTACGAGGAGGAGAACAACCCGTTCAAACAGAGATACAAGTTTGAAAAGCAGCTGCGGAACCGGGAGGCCGGTGACATGGAGTCGTTGATTCCTGACGAGAAGTTCGTGGAAGCAATGGAGTGGGGGATGCCACCGACCGGCGGCTGGGGGCTTGGCGTCGACCGACTGGTGATGAAGCTCGCCGGCCGGAAGCGGATCGAGGGGGTGCTGCCGTTTGGGAAGCTCAACGACGTCGTGAAGCAGTAGCAGTGGTGGTGGCAGTGGCGGTGGCATGGCGTTGGGAGGAAAGCGGGAGCAATGTAAGTAAATAGTGCAGCCGGTGCTCCTGCAGCACCGGTCTCAACGGTTTTTTAGCGTGTATAGCGTAACTAGTTCCAACGGTCGGGCAGCAGCAGCAGCCCACACAGCAACCTACACAGCAACCCACCGCAACCCACAGCAACGTCTGCTAGCACCACCGCAACATACACCATACACACCCACCACGGACCCCGCCAGCAGCAGCGGCAGCGGCAGCGTCGACCGCAGGCCGCCGGGCCCTGCGGCACGGCCACGGCCACGCTTCCCAAACGGGCAATGTAATTGCAGGCCGCACTGCCCAGACCAGCAACGCAGCCCCTGCGGCGAGCGAAACCCACTCTCCTTGCTTGCTCTGCCCTCCTTCTCCTCCTCCTCCTCCTGGCTGGCCGTGTGATCCTTGCTGGTCTTGCTGGTCTTGCCTGTCGTTGCCGGTCCTTGGTCCTTGCTGGCCATTTTCTTCTTTCCTTCTCTCCTTTTCCTTTTAACTCTTTCCTGCCCCCTTCGCCAGTCCGTGCTTCGTTGGAACAGTGGACAGTCCCCCCGTTTCCGTCTACTCTGGAAAGCTCGCCAACTACTAACAGACACACTACCCAACTACACTGTTTGTTCCACCCACTGCGGTTTGCTTCACATCTGCTGTTCTTGCGTCATTGTAACTCCACCACTGCAACATCCCCCAAAGCATCGGCTGAACAGATATAAGCAGAGAGAAACAGAGCAGAAAAGGAATAATTTTCAGCCTTTAAGACTCATCCAGACTCACTCAACTAGGAAGGTTTCTCCACTCATCAATAAAACACACACACACGCACACGCACGTCTTATTTATTGCATTGCATTCGTTTACACTACACAATTCACATTTTCTCTCATTTCCATACCAATTGCCTTTTTCATAGAACTTCCCGTTCAATTATTTATTAAAATCTCATTTCACTTCATCTTATCGACTTTTTTTTTCTCGTTCCTGTTTTTTTAGTTTTTTTCTTCTTTATTCCATTTCATTTCCATTTTCACTTCTTTCTTTACGAGGTTCGTTCGGTTGTTGTTTTCTAGCCAGCTCAGCCTTGTTTCACGTTTTACACATTTACGTTTTTTTCTATCAGTACTAACACAACTCCACTTGCATTGAAGATAATCTAGATTCTTCCATTCAAACAAACAAACAACACACAATCATTTTAATATGCCAGAAATCAATCTTGACAAAAACACTCCTCAATTCAAGGAGGAAATGGTCAAGATGGTTGAAAAAAGAAATCATCATATAGCCATTATGGAATATAGAAATGATATCCATAATCACTTGGTTCAACTGGATTTCGAATTAGAAGAAGATCCACATATCGATCCCGTTCAAGATCAAGTCAAACTCTTGAGATCTTCAATTTTGAATTCCCTGCTTGATGTATGCTTCAGATTGAATTGGAGCTCTTCAACTTTCTCAATGGCTGTTCATTTATTTGATCTATATATTTCAAATGCAACAATCGATATCAATAATTCTAGATTGATTGGATTTTGTTGTTTATGGATCGCCTCCAAATATAATGAAAATAAACCAAAGGGTAATCTATTGAATGCTTTAGTTAAAAGAGCAGGTTATGAACAAAGTTATAAAAAGGATTTCCTTAAAATTGAATTCGATATCTTGAAAACAATTAATTGGGATTTATCTTACCCTTCACCAGAACTTTTCATCGATCTGTTCTTAAATACTGGTGAAGCTAATCGTTTGGAGAAAAGATTAGGATCGATGTTTTTAAGTGATTTGGCGCTATTTAATCTTGATATTGTAGCCAATTATTCATCAAGTTCAATTGCTGCTTCTTCAATTATGATCTCCAGTTTTGCTATGTTAAATTTGAGGCATAAACATATTCGTCAACATAGATTTGATGATTTAGAGAGCTTGATTTTGAATGAAGTTGTTAAAATGGAATCTTCAATTAGATTGAAATATCTTGATAACAATGTCATATCTCATTCTAATAATAATATGGTTATTCATAATATTATTTATTTGGCTCAATGTTTCGTTAAACAGAAGGAAGAAGAGAAAGTTCATTTACAAAAATTGAAAGATTTAGATTTGAATCCAAATCTTTACTACAATTCAAATGGTTATTTATTAAATTCAAAATTGAATGAAAATGGTAATTTATCTTTCTTCCCAATATCTCCAATGGCATCACCAACTAATTTACCTCATAATTCATCGATTAGATCTTTCACTAATGACATTAATAGCCGATCACCTGAAGCCATTGATGCTGCTAACTCCAATAATCAAAGGCATGCTAGATCCCATTCTTTGAGAAATGTTTTACCAACACCGGGTACAACTCCAACTGGTTCTTTCAATTGGTTGGGAACATCTTCATCAGGATCATCATCGTCGGCATCATCTTCTGCGTCTTCTTCAAATACATCAATTGCATCACAGGATGAAGATATAAATAATGCTTCTTCATCTAACACTTCTAAACCTTCTTCTTCAATCAATGCTAGCGTCGATTACCAAATGAAATTTCAAACACCTCAAATTTTCACCCCCGTTCAACTTTTACCACCAAATTTGTACTATCAGTCTGTTCATAATTCACATAACTTCCCATACTCTCATCAACGTTTCAATGATTTCTCTAGATCAGAAACTCCTGAAATGGTTTCTAAAAATGTTAGGCAGAAATATCATAGAACTTTACCTGTTCTAACTCGATCAAGGGCAAAAGAATGTATAAGCAGATATGATCAAACTTCACTCTCTGATTTAGGTTATGATATCAAAAGAAAGAGAGTATAGAAGTTTTAATTCTTTCACCTTTGAAATCATATTTATCTTTGCCATCACCTTATCTCTTTTACTAAACAAATTTCTCATACGAGAAAATGAAAATGTTATCATTAATAAACAGTCTTTGCTGGACACTTAGACTTCTGTCTACCCCTTTTCCCCCTATATATATAAGTATATAATATTTTACGTATATATAAATAGATCTTTTACATTAATTGTTGAACTCCCCAAAGGTGTGTACGTAATGCATGATAATCCCTGATCTTCGATTTATTCAATATCTCGCTGTATTGAAATTTTTAGTACCGCGCCTGGAAATGGACGCAGTACCTAAGTATAGTAGTCTATCCACCCTTCCTTATGAAAGTCTTGTAGAGTCATAGATATACACGACAAGTTTACAAAGGTTACTTAGCCCGAGGGTTACCGCAATATTATATGGAGCCCGTGTGCGGCAGCATGCAGCAGTTGCTTTGAACATGTCTGGTACCCTTTCTTGTCAGTCTCGAGTTCAACAACATTAGATCTTGACACGGAGGCTTAATATCTATCCAATGTGTGAGGACATTCCTAGTCAATCTTCTTGGTTTCTACACACGCTGTGAATTTTCTTTGAACATGTGTTACTACGAATACGTTTAAAACATCTGTTATGAAAATTTTCTACTTTGCATTTTTGTTGTTATACGGAATAGTTTGTGATGTTATTGCTCGGGTTCGTTAAGTTTTCCGAATATATGCTGCTAATGAATAAATAAGTTCTTCCGGGATATTGAGAAAACACTCTATTTCTTGTTGGTAAATCGATTTCAAATTTGCTCCCACGCTTCAGATTGTGGAGATTTGGAGTCCTCCGCTGAGTCGAAATCTCTATCATTATCTTCCAATCTTCAACTCTGCAGATTTACCTTCTGGTAATCCCACCATAAACGACATCATCAACTTTGACGACTCATTTTTAAAAGATCTCCCATACCAGCCTTTTGTAGCCGCCATACTTAATAGCAATCTAATAGAATCCTTGGCTATAACTGGGGAGAAAGTGTCTAGATAATTTTGGCCAATTTCTTGCGTAAATCCTTTTGCTACTAACCTTGCCTTGAATTTCTCTCTTCCATCAGGTTCTTGTTTCACATTGAAAACCCAACGACCCTTGATTACTGGTCCTTTTACCTCATTCTTCTTTATCACTTGATATACGTCACATCTCACTGTGATCTCTGACCATTGATCTGTTTGTATAATAGTTAACCCTTTCATCAAACCTCATATTCTCTATTGCAAATGTGATCCAGTCCTATTTTCCTACCGTGATCACTTACCAAACAAATAAACAAATAAACAAATAAACAAATAAACAAATAAACAAATAAACAAATAAACAAACTTTTGATTATTAACCTGTATCTTCTTATATAGTCGATTCATTTCTATAAAGTCTACATCTTTTCTCTTTTAATCAATGTGGAAAATACGAGCGCCCAAATTTGCCCAATATTTTCCGTAAGCGACGAATACGAATCATCACTATTCACCACAGAGATGTTGGTAACAAATGCTAGAACTATATAAAGTACTTAAGTAAGGAAAATACATAAATGGGCAAAGTCGCTAGTTTTTAGTGCAGATGTTTGAGGATATCGATGACATCTGAGGGTTTTCATAGTGTTGAGATACACGATGTCTAGCTGGGCGTAAGTAAGTAATGTTCTATATACTACAATTATATCTATTAAGATCTAGAGTCTTCGGAGCAACCTGTGGCTACCCGGAAGGCCTGCTATTGGGGTCACGTGCAAGACCTGCGAAGGAAGGCTCAGCTGGAAGCCTGCTGAGGCCGAGGAATTCTGGGGATTCTGACCATAGTCCTGCAGCACCGGTTTTTACCTAAACTTTGTCAAAGAGTCGGAGGTATGCATCATAATTTTATTTCAATTCCGATTCATCCACAGATTCATTATCTTCAAAGCTTGCAACTAACCAAAGCACCAAAATAAGCAAAAGCTATATGAAATTTGTTTGGCAACAGTTTAGAAATTATGCAGCTGCACCAGTTTCAAATAAAAACCGAAAGTTATTTGGTAGACCATCAAATAATTTAACAAGTGGTATAGTTGGTTTAGCCAATGTTGGTAAGTCAACCTTTTTCCAAGCAATAACTAAAAGTAAACTAGGAAATCCAGCCAATTATCCATTTGCAACAATTGAACCTGAAGAAGCTAGAGTTATTGTGCCAAGTGAAAAATTAGATCATTTAATGAGACTCTATAATTCCAAAAAGAAAATACCTGCAATTTTGAAAATTTTCGATATAGCTGGTTTAGTTCGTGGTGCATCAGATAATAAAGGTTTAGGTAATGCATTTTTAAATGATATTAGATCTGTTGATGGGATTTTTCAAATTGTTAGAGCTTTTAAAGATAATGAAATAACTCATATTGAAGGTAATGTTGATCCTGTACGTGATTTAACAATTGTTCAGGATGAGTTAATTTTAAAAGATATGGAGTTTATCGAAAATTCAATTGATAAATTGAAGATTCAATTAAAGCATAAGAATAATAAACCAAGTTTTGAAATTAATTCAATTGAATTACAACTTGAATCTTTAACAATTGCTTATGATTTACTTATGGAAGGTCAGAAAATTATCAATAAAAAGGATTGGAAAAATGATCATATTGATGCATTAAATATGCATAATTTATTAACAGCAAAACCAAGCGTGATTTTAGTTAATGTTAATGAAAATGATTACCTAAATCAAAAAAATGAATTTTTGAAAGATATTGAAACATGGGTTAAAGATTTTTCACCAGATTCCAAAATTATTTTATTTTCAGCTGATTATGAAACAAAATTAAATGAAATCGACAATAATCAGTTTGATGAAAAATCTGCCTTACCTAAAATTATTAAAGAGATGAGGAAAGCACTTAATTTAATCAGTTTCTATACTTGTGGTGATATTGAAGCTCGACAATGGACAATTAGAGAAAACTTAACTTGTCCTAATGCAGCTGGTGTTATTCATACCGATTTTGAGAAAACATTTATAAATGCTGAATTGATAAAATTCAATGATGTTAAAGATTTGAAACCACCATTTGATGAAAAAATCTTGAAATCAAAGGGTAAAGTTCATAGAGTTGGTAAAACTTATATTGTTGAAGATGGTGATATTCTTCATTTTAATGCAGCTGCTGCAAAGAAAAAATAAAACTTTGTACTTTTTTATCTTGTAAATACTAACTAATACTTTTATAGATCTATAAACATGAGAAATCAACCCCTCTTCAAAGATCGTGAAGAGAGTTATAATGTTCACCTAATCCAAAGGCATGTTTATAGTAAACCAATTTAAGCTCAGGATTTGAACCCTCCTCATTAATCTTTAAAGTTGCTCTACCACTCATCATAACAGAGATTGGACAATCATAAACTTTAGAAAGTGCTAGAATTTCCAAATCACCACCCCACATTGCAGTATTAACAATTTTATCAACATATTCATCGATATTTCTCATTGACATAGTTTCTTCATCAAATAAAAATGGTATGAAATCATCAGGATTTTTCAAAATATAGTCACCAGCTTCTTTACGAAGTTCTTGATAAGTTACATCAATCCCATGACGAATTTTCAACTGATCAGATATCGAAGAGAATAAACAATGACCATCGGGTATTATATCATGTTGTTTAACGCGTTGTATATCACAAAGATCTTGAATATTCCTTAATTCAATTCCACGAAAATCCACTTCATTTTTCTGTTCTTCCTTCGCTTCTTCCTGTATTCGTTTAATTTCAGCATCTCTTTTGGCCAATCTCTCCTTCTGTCTGTTTCTCTTTTTCTTTGGTTGATTTGGAGTGGGCTGCTTCTGTTCAATGATTTGTTGTTCCTCGCTATCCAAACCAAGTTTCGCCAATAGTTTTTCAGGTGTCAGTTCATCATCACTTTCATTATCTTCATTTTTCTGTTGCTCGTTTACTTCTCCACCATTGGATATCCCGTTTCTAAAATCCTGTAACTCCTTTTCATGCCTACTCCTCAATTCATCTTCAAGTTCTTTAATTTCCTTTAAAACAGATTTCTTCGTATTTTTATTTGCTTGCTTTTTCATACCAGTTACTTTACCAGTCAATTCCTTCACCTCTTTCTTATGTCTCGCAATTATTTCATTTTCGGTTTCTGTCATCCCTGCAGCTGGTGATAAATTGAAGTATCCTGATGATGTTTTTCTCTGTAGAATAAATCAGAACTGCACTTACAACTTTAATATTACTGAGCACAGCCCGAAAATAAATTATTTGAGCTTTCAAGCTTGGATTCAAAATTTTGATCATATTTTTTTTCTGCGCCAAAAGATAAATTTAAATATCCAATCAAAACCAAGTTGATTTAATTTATTTTACCTCATTCCGACATCAAAAAGTCCGGCGCATACACTTACATAGTTATAATAACACACAAATCATGGGTTTATTTTGGGCTTCAACTTCAGAGTCAAAACAATTAGAATCTCCACATCCATACCCAGCTTCTGGAACACCACCTCCAGGATGTCCGATGCATAACTCGAATTCGGAAAATGTTTCTTCAGCGGCATGTCCCGTCGTCAGTCAACATGATGACACTGATATCAATCCACTAACCAATATGCCTTACAATTTACCTATTCAAAAACTTCCAGGGCAGAAAATTGATCTGCCAACTGAGAGAAGTATGTCCAGTATTCCAAGAGGCACTAATCCAACAGAAGGTGTCTGGGAATACCCATCACCTCAACAAATGTTCAATGCTATGATTAGAAAAGGCAAAGGTGATGTCCCTGAAGATGCTGTTGAAAGTATGGTAAATATACATAATTTCTTAAATGAAGGTGCTTGGGAAGAAATTGAAGAATGGGAAAGGCCATATACAGAACAAACCAATATCAGACCAAGACTCTTAAAATTTACTGGTAGACCAGACACTGTTTCTCCAAGGGCCAGATATTATAATATTATGGCTAAACTTTTCCCAGAAAAATATGCAGGTGAATTACCATTTGATAGACATGATTGGACGGTTTTACGGAGCGATGGTAACAATAACTGGAAAGAGGTTAGATATGTTATTGATTATTATTCTGCTGGTGATGATGAATTTGGGATGCCAAGTTTTGTTTTAGACGTCAGGCCTGGTTTAGATAATCTTGACAATGTAATACAAAGATGGAATCATTGGGCTAAAGAAATGAAACCAACTTGGGATAAAGCCCTGGGAAGAATGCCTTCTAATGATTCGAAATCTAAAAACTCATCTCACTAATGCAACAGCTTCATCAAAATGTTAATACTAGCATATCTACACTTCCCAACGCATTCAAACTTTTTTACGAACTTTTATCATCTTATGTATTTTGCTTTCGATATATCCAAAATATAGTTGTTTTACGTCCTCTTTATATACTTTGGGACAACAAAGAAGTTGGCTAAAGAGACTCTAATTGAGTGATTCAATACCAACTTCCACTTCCACGTCCAACACATAGCCCTACACTCTTATTCTGATAGGAGATATAGACATTTACGTTCAATAACGCTAGCGATCTCCTCTTCTAGCGACACTTCATTTACATATCTTCAACGTTTCATGATTTTAGTATACAAATTAAATATATTTCAATTCCAATAACATAACTCATTAATATAACTACCAATTTTAGCATCTTTTCCCCACCATATTTTAATGAGTTCTACAACAAACTCACAATCAGAGGAACTGTAAGGATCTAACCCTAGGCCAGCAATGTCATGAGCAGTAAGTACAACTGGCTCCTCAGATTTTTGTAAGAGCTCAATTATACCACTGAATAGTTGAGTTGTTAGTTGCTGAAAATATCCCACTAATGTTATCAGTTTTTCAATATTATCATCAGTAGATATATCGTCAAAGAATTCAAATTCAACAGCAAATTCATCGTGAACAGAGCGGTAAGATTCACCGGCTGTAGCCCACCAAGAAAAACCTTTCCATATAAGTTCTTGCAAACTTCGATTCTCACTGACTTTATCTGCCAATTTAGGTTCTTCGCTTGTATTATTGAGTTTAGAATATATTATTTTGAAACGTTCATTATCTCGTGTAGTAGCATATTCGATACATTTCTTAGCAATATTGCGTACTTCAGGTATATTATCAGCATTAACACTAGACTTCAAGGGCAATCGTATACTATAATCAAAAAGATTTTGTTTTTCAATCAAAATTTGATCTGTAGTTGAAGCAAGATAATTTGTATCAAGCTTTACCAAATTATAGATATCATTAACACTAACGTTGAAAATTGGTCTATTAAAGAAAAGATCTGTTTTATTTTCACCGATAGAATGTTTCAGTTGATCTTCCAAATCTTTTGGGATAGATGATATTAAAGAGATGCAAAACAAAAATTTTGACATATCACCTATATCAAAATTTTCATGTCTAACTTCACCATTATCATCTCTGATTGTTGGAGATGTAGAAGGACTATAAATGATGATCGATTTACGTAACAATGACAATTTCCAAATTTTGAAAATCAATGGACCAAAAAAGTTAACAAATGGGATCAATGAATCAATCATATGGTCTGTATGCATTTTCGACTTATACATCATACTAGCCAATGAATTGCTAGAATCTATATTTTTAATAGATGATGGTAAAATATTTTTATCAACTATTGGATGTAAAGTTTTCGTTTGAGCATGATCATTAAAAAATGTTTCAAATTTAGACAAATAATCTGTTTCCTGTTGAGGTGTTTGTAAGTTTATAAAATTATTGAGCAATTGGTAGAGTTGATTTCTGTATTTCCAACAAACTGAATAAATTTTAGGTTTCCAGTCTTTATAATCTTCCAAACCGTCTAAATGACTAGGATCCACAAGTACTCCGAGAGAATACATTTTAACTTTCTCTCTATCTACAGATCCAATATCATCAATTTGTTGTAGATGATTATTTTGCTTGAAAATAGATATACCATAAACCAAATCATCAAAGTTATTTTTGTGCTTTACAAAACAGATAGTATCTGTTGCAACAGAATGTAATCCCGATGGAATTGATTTAAACTCTAGATCGTTGCTAGAATAGACGACATCATCAATTGATTTGAACCATTTAAGTTCATAGCCTGTATGCACGTCAAACTTCGTTAAAAAGAGTGCACATATAGGTGGCAATGTTTCTGACATATTTGGGATATATTATGTAGGACTCAACGGAGCACAATGTAAAAGCTGGAGGAAATGGCTGCTATTGCTGCTTCCTTTATTCAACTGGAATATATATATAATATGTTCTCCGTTATAGCGCCAACTCTCTTACGCGCTACGTAAATGAGGCACGGATTTAGATCAAAGACCTGAGAATACGATTGTGTTATTGCTCCGCTCCAAGACGACATCAAGTTGAAGCTACAATTGGCTCCATATATTCTTTGCTACACTAAATACACAGACAAACTTACATAAGAAAAAAAAAATACACTGTTTTTAAGAGAGAAAAAATAGCTAATTATGATTTCACATAATCAAGTTCCCTTTTTTTATGAAAACTCAGATGACCTTATAAATGCATGCAAACCTAATACAAATAAGCTACTATCTGAAGAAAAATTATGCAATAGACTCGTTGACATACCAGTTCTTGTACCGCCTACAATTACTAGTCTTAAACGTGGCTTTAAAGAAATGAATGACGCAGAATTACCTGAACTTGAAAGTGATGATAATTCAAGTGACAATTTTGTTGGAAGAAATTCAAGATCGCCTACTCCTGATGATGATTTGATAGGGATAAAACGCTTTAAACATTTGAGAGAACATATGATGCCAGATTGTGTTGCGAAACAGAAAGATTTTGTGAAATCGAATTTGAATGAAATTATCAAGATTATGAGTGATTGCTATTATATAGAAGTTAATAGTCGAATAAGGAATAATTTTGAGCCAACATTGAGAATTGATATACCTGTAATATTATTCTTCTTTACACCTTTTGAAATTAAATCATTGAAATTTTTTGAGAATTTTACGAATTTTAATGTTAAAGTTATTGGTGTTACACCTGAATTTGAATATAAAAATGAGTACAGTTTCCCAATAATTCTTGATTCTAGTGGTAAACTTTCTAAGGAATTAGGTATACGTGATCCATTAGGTGGTGGAATTTATCCGATTCCAACTATTTTACTTTATGATCGTTATGGGAAGGAGGTTTTAAAGATTCATTTAGGTTATGATTATAACGTGTACTATGATTCAAGTATTGAGAACAATTTACGGAATGTTCTAATTAACTGTTTAAATTATATACTTAAACAATAACAATAATATACAGAGTAATTTTTCAAGAGAAAAAACATTTTCCTTTCCTACTGATTAACTAATTCATTTCGTTGCTGTTCTAGTAATTTAAATTCATTTGAGCTTACCTTAATTTTTTCATCAATTTCATCGATTGCCTTTGCAATTCTATCCAATTCATCCCTTTCCCTTTTCTTTAAATTATCATCTAATAAAGTACTTGGTTTTTGAGTTAACATTGAGAAACCTGATTCAGTTGGTTCATTGAAAACGATTTCATCGTATAATATACTTTCAACTTTACCATCCATTGATATTAAACCATTATAAGGGTGTAATTTTAAATGATGAATTAAAGTTATATTTTTCTCACCACCTTCACTATTAAAGTAAATTTTAATTAAAATTTCAAATTCACCCCAACCAGATTCAGTTAATTCAAAAGGTGGATTTTCTATTGTTCTAATTGGATTTGGGTAAGTATCATGAAGTTTGAAAACGACTTTTTTAATAAATTTTGATAAATCATTACCTGTTGGATCTTTAACGAAAATTGTCCATGAATGAGTATGATCTTTTGGAGCTGTTGGTGGTATTGGATTAACTGGTGAGAATTTAGTTGCAATATTTCCATATAATATTGGTTTTGAGATGGAAATTTGTTTGATCCTTTTATGTGAACTACCTGGTGGTGCCATTGTTAGTAAATAATGGATTGATTAGAGTGTGATGGGATTTCCGATATTTAGTGTGAGAGGGAAGAAAAAGTGATGCGCCTGATACGAAAAATCAGTCTGTTGATTTGATTTTTACTTGTACATACATAATGGAATATTTAAATAAATAAATAATGGAATTATCAAATAATTACTAAATCAATCAGAGAATGAAGCATTTAAAGGTTTAACTAGTCCACCTTCCTTTGCAGCCAATTCATAATAACTATAAATAGTAGTTGCTGCCATTAAGATTGAAGTACCTGAACCCAAACAACCAGACATATCACTTAAAACTGACAAAGCACCTATTGTAGCACCACCGAAAGCAGCAGCAGTTGGAATAATTTTCTTCAATTCTTTATAAACGGTTGTTTCTCTATGACCAGCGATAACAATACCTTGATCTTTAAATTGTTTTGCGATATCTCTTGGAGAAGTACCTGAGACTTCGATCCAAGTTTTAGAGAAGAAAGCGCAAGTACTTAAAACAAAGATAATATAAATGATTGTTTTAATTGGATCTAAAAGAGCATCTTGAATATTGAAAGGAGGTTGCATATAATAAGATAAACCTGAAACAGCGAATAATTGTTGACCTTGACCAGGTTTTGGTTCCCAAGTACCGATTAATTTAATTAATAAATTTTTAGGGAAACGAGAATATAACATTTGAGAGATTATGAAAATATTTGAAGTTAAAGCAGATTGTAACATAATTGGCATATTTGAAGTATAAAATAATCTAATTGGGAAAACATTGAAAGGACCTCTTTGTCTAGTTGATTTAATTGGTAAATCTACTCTTAAACATTGTAAATAAACGACTGTTGCGAAAACTATAATTGTTGAGAAAACTTGTGACATATTTGGAGCATTATCTCTAAAGAATGAATCGATTAAAGCTGATTTTTTAGATTTTTTAGTAAATAATAGATGAACGAAAGCTAAAATTGCACCTTCGAATTCGGAACCTCTACCTCTATTAACTAAAGTTGGGGCAAAACATTTCCAAATAATTGATTCACAAATTTTAGTTGACATGAATAATGAAGTACCAGAACCTAAACCGTAACCTTTCTGTAATAATTCATCTAGTAAAATAACCATTAAGGCAGCGAAAACCAATTGTAAAATCAACAAGAGGCAAATACTGTAACCTAAATCTGAAGGTCTACCATACATACCAGTTAAAACGTAGACAGTTGCTTGACCGAAAGATAATAAGATTGCCAAAAGTTTCTGAGAAATTTGTAATAATTCTCTATCATCTTTTGAATCGTTGTTATAAGATAAAATTTGAGTACCTTGTAATAATTGGAAAATCATACCTGAAGTAACGATTGGTGAAACACCTAGTTCCATTAGAGTACCTCTATTTGATGCAAGCATCATTCTTAACCAGAATAAAGGATCAGAAGAATCTGATGATGTTATACCGTAGAGTGGAATTTCACTCATAACTAGGAAGATGAGTAAAGTTACACCTGTCCACATCATTTTCTGGTTGAAAGGTACTTTTCTTTCTGGAGCCAGGACTTCAGGTAGGTAAGGCTGGAAAGGTTTAACCAAGTCGAGTACACGGAAGCTGGACATTTTGTGGTGGTGGTAGTGGATGCAATGGTAGGGTGGGATAGTGTATGGCAAGTATGGTGTGTTGTATGTACGTGTCAAATAAGAAATATGAAAAATGGGCGAAGCGAGAAATCGAGACAACACGAGCGAGCGAGTAGGTATAGGGTATAGCGGTAGTATGGTATAGTGGTATAGCGATAGTGGTATGGTACAGTGGTATACTAGTGTTATAATAGTACTGGGTGATATACAATCGTTAATAGTCTATACTTTATAATTGCTCTTTAAGCTCTTTCAGCTCTTATAGCTCTTAGTTAACACTCGCTTCGCTCGTGTTAACAGTTGGTACGACAACACTCGCTTCGCTCGTGTTGTCTATTTAATGAATGTCAACAACTTCTCAATCTCGTCTTTACTACCTAACCAAATACCTGATTTATCGTGAATTTTCTTTGGAATCAAATCCAAGATTCTTTCACCTTTATCATTAATAGCTAAACCACCAGCTTGTTCTAATAACAAAGCCATTGGGAAACATTCATATAAGATTCTCAATTTACCAGATTTTGATTTTGAATCAGCAGGATAACCGAAAATACCACCATAAAGTAAAGTTCTATGAACGTCAGCGACCATTGAACCGATATATCTAGCAGAATAAGGCTTGTTATTGAAATCAGGTTGAGGCTGTTTCAAAGAATCGATATATTTTTTAATATTATCAGGCCAATAGTAAGAGTTACCTTCATTGATTGAATAAATTTTCTTCTGATTGGTGATCTTTAGATTAGGGTAAGTTAAGATAAATTCACCTAAATGAGTATCTAAGGTGAAACCATTCACACCGTGACCGGTTGTTAACATTAGATGAGCTGAAGCACCGTACATTGTGTAACCGGCAGCAACCATTTCAGTACCAGATCTTAAAACATCTTGAATTGAACCTGTAGAGTTTGGTTGTAATTTATAGACACCGAATATAGTACCGACAGATACACCAGCATCTAAATTCGATGAACCATCGATTGGATCACAACATACAGCATAATTACCGGAATTACCTTCGAAAATAATCAAATCTTCTTGCTCTTCAGAGACTAAAACTTTAACGTTACCTGAACCTTTCATTGCATTAATGAAAATTTCATCACCTATAACATCCAATTTCTTCTGGTCGTCACCGGTTGAGTTGGTTTGACCGTAAAGTCCAATCAAATTGACTAGTTCAGCTCTACGAATAGTGTGAGCTATAAATTTGAAAGCGTATTGTAGAGCGTTTAGAAGCAATGACAGCTCACCTGTTGCATCGGGCGCTAGAGTACGTTGTTCCTCGATGATAAAGCGGGTGAGCGTGACTAAGTCGGTTTTGATCTTGTGCGATTCGGACATTTGTGGGTGGGTGGGGTAGGTTAGTGGGTGGGTGGCTGGATAAGTGGAAGAGTGAGCGAGTGAGTCAGTGTAAGTGGGGAAGTAAGTGCTTATAAAGGGAGGTACGTGTTAGGGGGAACGTTAGTGGAATCATTGCATTGCATTGCATTGCATCGAATGGTGTGGCCCGGGGAAAACGAAAACGAACTGCGGGCACCCGGGCGGGGCCGGGCAGGGGAAAATAATCCAATCCACCCACGCGATTCAACGCCGGGGCGACGCGTCGATGCGGTTCGGTGCTGACCACCGGTTCATTCCTTCACAGTTCTGCCAGCCGCTGAGCCGCCAGGCGCTGCACAGCCGGGACAAGGGGCTTCTGTGCACCGAGGTACGCCTCGAAGAGCAGAGCCGCCACGAGCGGCTCGCGGACGCGGCCAATCTCGACGGGCGGGGCGTGCTTGCTATCGCTGCTATTGCCCTTCGCCAGCTGCACGAGCACGCGCAGGCTGCCGTCGCGGTCGGTCTCCATGTACACGAGCGAGTTCTTCTTCGCGGCCGCGCGGTAGCTGTTGAAGACCGCGCGCAGCCCCTCCGAGCCCGCGGCGGGGGCCCCGGGCGCGGTCCGGAGGCCGG